>JAHWLE010000623.1:0-19640 GCA_024679135.1 Phytophthora foliorum | reverse complement strand
CCCCCCCTGCTACAACTCAAGTCGAGTCCCTTCGACTACAGTTCAAGCGGAAGCTTTGAGTTTCCACAGTTTCGTGGCAGTTTTAAAACTATTGAAGCGATTTAAAATGACCCTAGTAGCTAGATACAATGGTCGTACGCTACCAGAGTCGAAATCCACGTCCTCGGCAACAACACCGCCGATGCGAGATCAGGACACCTCTGCTGACGTCGCTAGCGACCCCGGCTCAAGAACACGAACCAACCAGATAGCAGACACCGGAGCGCGCTGCGGACAACCCGGAAGGAGTTGCGATGCTCCAGCAAAGGTTTCAGGCGTTCTTGGGGAGCACGAAGCAGCAGTAACGGATGGTTGGTCAAGTTGTTGAGCAGCAGGCACAGACACAACAGCAAATGCTCCAGCAGTAGGTGCTATGCAGCGTTCGCAAAAGAAAGATGGCAACCCTCCAACATTCAACGGCCAATCTACTGATGATCTCGAGCAACGAATTTTAGTACCGAACAGTATTACGCGAACTGTCAGTTGGACATGCACAGCAATACGTCTGTATTTCTCGACATGATGTTTGCAAACCTAGGCCCTACAGCTAAAATCTGACGACTTCAAGATGTCACTTGGTGGCCACCCTCACTTTCAAGGCTAAAATATGCGAACGATTTCGCGACAGTGATTTCGAGCACAAAGTGCTGCCAAACCTACACCAGCTCAAACGCACTGGTTCCCAGCAGGAGTACACGATGCGGTTTCTGCGCTTGCTTTCGCAGTTATACCAAGATATTCTTGAATTATCAAGAGATGATTTCACCAACAGCACCAACCTGAGGATGTGAGCAGTTTCGTCTCGCAGCATGTCCCCAAAACGCTACAGGACGTTATCAATATGGTGCACCGTTACGCTGGCTCACGACCACCCAATTCCGGTTTGATATCGTTGAGCAATCGCAAGGGCAATAGTGCTACGAAGACTTCGAATCCCAGCAGCGACTCCGACAACAACATGAATCCGTCTGTGTCTGCAAGTGGTTCTGGTTGGTCAAGCCAGACGCCCACAGAATCCTCTGGACGAGTGTCTGACTACTGCTCTAGACGCGGACGCACATGTGCCGTCTGCCGCAAGTTCGAAGCGGACGAGCAAATCAGCAAAAACAACTAAAAGGCTTGGTTGGGTGGCCACCCATTAAGCCTACAACTGTAGGCGAAGATTGCAGTACTTCGTCTGCTGCGGCCTAGACGACTCGGCTGTGTTACCATTCTGGAGACGCTAAGTCCCGTTTGGCTAATCTATTCTGCTATTTGGCCCAACGAGGACGGATTAAAGATGCTTCTGTTGAGCTGTTCATCGACAATGGCGATTCGGTTAACGCGATTGCACCTCCTGTTGTGAAACGGTTGGGACTTGAAGTGATTTCGCACAACAAGCAACTGCGGATGACAATTGGAAACAACTGAATTGCAATTCCACGGAAATCAGTAAGCTTTACGGTGGAGATGGATGGATTTGACGCGTGCACAACTGACGCTTTCGTAATGGAGATTCCGGATGGCAATCACGTGGTCCTTGAAATGCCTTGACTCAGGGCGTTAATCCGAATATTGTAACGGGGCCACGTTGGCCTGCGCCGTTGCCTGGAAATGGCTTTGTGAAAAGGGGAGACCAATGTTCTCTGGTGGGATCCACACGGGTGGTGTGGTCCACACAGGTGGTGTGATCCACACAGTTGAGGTGATCCACTCCAGTGGTGTCGAGCACACTAAGTACGAAGATACAGATATACTAAGTACGCCCCACATACTTAGCAAACAGAGTCGTCTTGTACTTACTGAGGCCAAGACCGCACTTAAAGCAGTAGACCAAATGAAGATAAAGCACGACGACAGGCCAAGAGTGACTAGGACAGCCTGAAAGGCCATGTAGCGGAGACAATTTTGCTCAAATACAAGAATCGCCTGTGTCGGGCACAGCTACCTAGCGTGCCACCAACGCGGTCAACGGGCATTGGGACAGAGATTGAGTTAGTGGATGACAACCCCATTGATCACAAACAGTTCCGGCTCAGCAACGAAATGTAAGTAGCAATCCGCGAGTGGACAGATGCAATGGTAAAGGTGGGTATTATCAGTCCCTCGACATCAGCTTTCTCTTCACCGACGTTTTGTGTGCGTAAAAACGTCGACTGGACAATTGTTCATGCCTTACGAGCAATTAACGCAAAGCTGCGCATTCCAGCCATTCCAGTGCCTCAGAAAGAGGACAGTTTTGATGCTGTGGCGGTGTCACAGCCTGACTGCGCGAGAAGGACATACCTTACACTGCCTTTTCCACTCCAGACGGGTTCTTTGAATATTTGGTGACATCTATGGAACTCGCAAGTAGCCTTTCGGCCTTCAACCGTCTGATGCAAACAGTTTTCAGCGACCAATCGAAGTTTCTGTCGTGCATATTTTGACGATCTCTTCGTATTTACGATCAGCACTGATGTTACAGAGTACCTAGCGGCGCTGGATCGAGTTTTACAACGCTGCGCAGAAGTGGAGCTGTACGTCAATCTGTCAAATTGTACATTTGGGCCGGTGAGATTCCATGTCTCGGCGATCTGTTTGGACGAGAAGGAGTGCGCATGGATCCAGACAAGGTCCGGCTGATCCGTGAGTGGCCCATTCCAGACACCAAAAAGAAAATGCAGTCGTTTCTGGGCACGCGTGTGTATGTACTCAAGTTCTGCAATGATTATGTAGAGCTCTCAGCGTCCCTTACCGAAGCCACGTGTGGTAAATCAGCCACGAAAAGATTCGTCTGCCACCCAAGCAGATCGCGTGCTTTCACAATCTCAAAGACGCACATGTATCGTCTCCCACCCTGGCCCATCCCGATTTTAGTCACTCCCAGATGATTGGATGTTGCACTGCAACTGCTTGTCGCACTGGAACCGATTATTACGGTATAACCATAGGGGGGGGGGGCGGAGTCTTCACAATCATATCGGAAGGCTTAGGACATGTTCCACCTCAAAAACACGCCGTTTAATTAACTACTAAAAATGCTATTTTGACCTGCGAACTTGTGGCTGTTGTTCATTCAGAAATTCTTCCTCCTCGAGCGTATGTCCCTGCCGCCGGCCGTCGCAATGCAAGCCCACAAGCGACGGACCCGCCTTCCCAGGGGACTGCGTACTCAGACAAAGAGAAGGAGGCGTCCGACTCGGGCAGCGACACAACTTCTGCACACCTTCAGCACGTGCCAAGCCTCCTCGACAAAACCTTCAAAACTTGGGACGGTTTTACGAAGGGGTTTAAAAAGTACTGCGAGAGGACATTTCAGATGAGCTCCTTCTTATATCCACATGTGAAACAGCATACTAACATATTGTATTTGCATTAAACACATGTGAAAAGGACCTCGACGAACCGGACTGTGCGCAGTACTAGGGTTACACAACAGTACAAGGATACAGGGGAAGAAGTACCGGAGTCAGAGCTGTTTCACGACGAGACGTTTCCTTACTATCTCATTGCTTACGTGTGTACGCATGGTGGAAAGCATCGAAGCCGAGGGTCCGTAAAATGACCCAGACAAAAAAAATCGCTCTATTGGCTGCGAGGCCAAGGTATATTAAAAAATTATTGAGCCTTGCTTGCTACATAATATGATATATCATGATAGCTGAATGTTTTGTTGCAGCGCGATAACGATTCGTATCATCTCAAGGTATCCGTGGACAAAACCGGTCACAACCATGCAGATGGAAAAGAGCCGTATAAGCGACCTCCGGTGAACTGTCTGAAGCCGACTGAAGAGGGTCTGGCTACCGTTAATATGCTTTTGAAAGTTGGACTTTCTAGAAGGAAGATCCTCAGATATATTTGGAGTAACACAAGCTCTGACCCAGACATGTCCATAACCGTCTGGCAAAGCTGAAGCGCGAGGATGACGCTGGAACGACTGTATCTGACAGGGTGGTGGAAAGTCTGGATCGACTTTGCGAGAAAGACCGGTTTGCAGTAGCACGCGTTGATATGGACCGCCAAGGAACAAAGGCACATCAGTGTGACTGCTTGCATATTTTAACGAATGCTAACGTCTTGTGTTTGTTTCTGTATATCACGGTGCAAGGTGTATAAAGATACAAACATCACACATGCGGTCTTTATTTTCCTCTTTCCTAGAGGTCCTGCTCGTAGACGCGACTCGTGATACAAAATGTTTCTCGGTACAAATTGTACTCTTTCATGATCCACGAATCACTGGGGCGTGGGCAGCACGTACATGTATGAAGCCAATGTAGATTTGAGGGCGTTTCAGACGTACCCAGCTTGTAGTGATCAAGCCTTTTACAGTGTACCAGAACGTCAATGCATGTACTTGTGACAGATTGTACACAATATTGTGCAGCTTATGCACGATAATGTGAAAACTTGTCTAATTTGTGGTATGTTTTGGTGATGTTTATGTGACAATACACATAAATCACTGACGAATGAGCTGACACACTGCGTGTGGCCATTCTTCAGTTTAAGAGATATAATCCGTCGTAGCCGGATGTACGCTGTGTTGTCGTGGATAAAGCTTTTACAGAGATTGGAGTGTTTTCAAGCGAGTTCCCAGAAGCGCGGGTGTTGCTATGTTAATTCCATGCTATAAAATACATCCAAGAGAGGATTGGCATGACTGACTACGGGTTGGATGCGATCTGCCAGCCACCTCAAACCAATCACGAGTTTGACTGTGCGTGCGAAATCCGAGGGATCGTACAAGCGATGTTTCGAGTATTTGAAGCAGGAGTTACACGTGAAGGAGTCTGAAAATGAGAGAGAAGACTCTGAAGTACTGGTATTATTTACTGTCTTGAAAACTGGGATGAGTGCCGAAGGATGTGGCGCTCCTACTTACGGGATAATGTTGCACATCTTGGTAGTTCAAATAACAATCGTTTGGAGTCTTCGTGTCAGAAGATTAAGATCATTGTTAATCGAGATGTGGATCTTGATGAGACAAACACAAGTTTGATTTGGTGGGTTGCACACAAGGAGAAGCGGTTCACTACAGAACTGTCACGTGTCGGCCGAGTGATAGATATCGTCCACCATATATGCCCGGAGTTGGCGAGACTCGCCCAGGTCGTGAGCAGGCACGCAAACGCAATTGACATTGTCAAACTACAATACTACGTCGCCGCCGTATTGACAACATTCTACACTAGTGAAACTGTTGTCAGAGAGCCGAGCGTTCACGATATTCAAATGATGCGCAGAAATTGGCCCAAACTGAACCGCGTTGCGGCTTCGTGGGTCATTATCTGTGGTCGCGCAATGAAAGCTTGCCGCTGGTGGTGCCATATTCACTGCGTAGAGGAATGTGCCAAAGCGGAATGCTGCGGTGTTTGCCTAGTCAGCCGGTGTCAAAAGTCGCCAGCGCCGTAATCATGAGGGGGCAAAATTATTGACCTATAGCCTCATGTAGCCGGTCTGTTTAGCGTTCATAGACAGCTTCAAGTAGATATTCAATCCTTCTTACAATTCAGCGCTTCTTCGACGCAGCTCGGAGCTTGCTACAAGTACTGCAAACCTCGCCATACACTTCTACAGCATAGCCTTCTTCAACATTGAATAGGACATAATTTTTCAAGCCACCGCGTTATGTTCCATGCGGCTCACTGACGCGGATGTCAACACAGCCTCCAGCATACGCGGGAGGGCGTTTCCTGGTAGGGTAGCCATGGTTGGTTAGTTGGATCAGCTCGACATGAGTTCAGCCTTATAAATGCAGGATAACTGAGCAAGTTCGTTTGATAGTGCAAGTTGGGAAGTGTTTCAGCAGAACATATATATTAATGTTGGCATTCTACAAAGACATGCAGAACAACCATTGCCATAAGCACACACATAAACACCACTGGTACAGCACAACACTGCTATAATGAAATGAAATTACTACGACAGCATATCTACAATACGGCAGTGTCGGCTTGATGTTGTCGAAGCCGATCCGGGCATCGCACACCAAATGGATGGCTTGCATGACCGGCCGTAAACCAAGCATACACCAACAAATCATTGAGTAACCTCTGTAGAGATAGCATGGAACGTAGATAAGCAAATCACCTGAGCCTGTACTCTATACCTAAACACGTATACCAGAACACGTTAATAAATACCGCCATCGCGGGGTCAGACACTTTGGACGGTTTCGCATATCAAACCATCGCTCTACAGGTGGCAGCAGATGGAGAGGGAACGCCATGCAGAACCTTGAATGCACATCCAGTAGCCAATCGTGTTATCGGGCGAAACCACGACGTGCGTTGTGGACGCAACTCCATGGACGCCGTATTGTAAGTTAGGACGAACGCGGAACCTTCCCTGCCGACATTTCATGACCCGAGAAGGCTGGGGACGCACGAGTTCCTTATCCCGTTCCCACACGTCCCAGACCGGTGATGTTTCAATTCACCCACCGATGGCCCAATTTCAGCTCCTATAGATATTGAATTGGAGGATCGGACCGAAATTGGGTCATCGGTGTGTGAGACTGACGGAGAGGGTTATTAATGAAAAGTCCGGAGCCTTTTCGCTTACCTATAACCACCACAGCGTTTCAGTAACGAAGAGACAACACGGAATTGGATACACCTAAATGATACTACTTCCTCTGTTTGGAAATGATGGAAAGGGTTACGGGGAAAAGTCTTCGGATTGGTCAAAACACACTGTAATTCAATGCTAATTGGTCTAAACGCAGTGAACGCGTTTCAGCTATTGAATGGTGCCAGCCGCACGTTGGTCAGGGACCTATAGCCTATGCAATGGCAAACTAACACAGGCGCCCTGCCAGTCATTTCAGATTTTTCTCTGCCAGAACCGAAAGCCTTAGCGTTCGCCGCTAAAACGATTCCCAAGCCAAACCTTACTGATTCCGAACGCCGTTGCATCCTCGACGAACTTCTAAAGCGAACTGTGGACAGTGAAATGCCGTTTGGCATCCAAGCTCACGTCGCGAGGCAATTCGACCGCTTCGAGGCGACAATCAGCAAAATGGTGGCCTGCTACTGCAAGATAACAGCAGCGGCAGACGGGATGGGTGAATGGAAAAGTCGCATCAAGCGAAACTCGCGTAGGAAACGCAAAGACCGCAGCACCATTGCTGCCCGTGTTCGGGCATTTCCTGTGATAGAACGAACGCCGTTGAGACGTATCGCAGACGCATCTCGCATTACAACACACTTGGTGCTGTCGCTGCTACGCGGAAACGTCCTGAAGAGGAAGGCAACGCGGAACAAACCGTTTTTGACCGAGGAAAACAAGCTAAGACACCTTGAGTTCGCTTTGGGTTCTTCAACGTCGACAGTCTCCAGTTCGAGCCCATGTTTGATATGGTGCACATAGATAAGAAGTGGTTCTACGAGGACATTAATCAACGCTCATGTTTGGTGTTTGACGACGAAACTGCCCCGCAGCGCGCCCGCTGAAGCAAGAACTTCGTTCCAAAGACCATGTTCCTGGCAGCTGTGGCCAGACCAAGGTTTGTGCTCTGTAAATCTTATAATTTGCTGAATCTGTATCTGCTAAAATTTTATATGTTGATGATTAAAGGTTGGCCCCGCGGAGAAAGAAGATGTGGGATGGCAAAATCGGGCTGTCGCCGTTAACAGAGAAGTATGTCGCAAAGCGACGTAGTAAATGCCGCGCTAAAGGAGATGAATATCTAAGAAACATCGAATGGATCGATCGTGCCGTCTACAAAAGTTACTTGATCGACTTCGTCATCCCTGCGATCAAGTCTACGTGGCCACGCGGGAAAAAAAAGGAAGGTCATCTTTATCCAGCAAGCCAACGCGAAGCCGCACGTTTCTCCGGCGGTCCCAGAAATTGTAGCTGCTGGCACGACTAACGGATGGAACATCAGACTCATCTATCAACCTGCCAATTCGCCCGACATGAACACACTGGACCTGGGTTTCTTTGCGTGGTTACAAGCCCTTCAGCTGCGACACCTCGTGGACGGTATCAACGCTCACATCAAGGCCGTGAAGGATGCGTATGACGCAATGGACACCATCACGCTCGACAATGTTTTCCTGACACTGCAGACGTGTATGGAATGCACCATCAAGGAGGCTGGTAGCAACGAGTACAAGTTGCCACACGTCGGGAAAACAAAGCTTAGAAGAGAAGGCAGACTGCCGACAAGTTTTTCATGTGACCGAAAAGCGTACGAAACCGCCCTTGTCGTTCTCAAGAATGCTGGCAGGCCGTTCTTGTTCCGGTAACCTTGATGATAAAGTTCCCCTATAAACCGATACGTTATGTATAATCATTTTTACTCAGCTATCTGAAACCATGCCACTGTCATACAGCACCCTTTCCATCATTTCCAAACAGAGGAAGTATCATCACCCCGGTAGTACCACATGCTATTCCAATTGTTATCCCCCTATTTTCATAATGGAAAGTTTGTGTGTTGAGGATCGAACATTAAAAGAGACGCTAATGAGTACAAAGGTAGTAGTGCACGGAGCCGTATATGTGAAGACAGCTCTCGTAAAGACTCTGACAGCACAGACCGCTGCAGCCGGGTAGTTGCTGTCATCATCGAGGTTACTGGGGACGATGTGCCACCGAGCCAGCAAGCAACGACACTGCAGGCGTGGTATTTGGTTACTTGGGGTACCAATGACAGCGTTTATCGACGCTCTCCACTGCTGTAGAGGCGTCAATGACACCTGCACAGTGGTGTGTAGACAATACTGTAGCGACGTTGAGGAAGTACAGCGGTGAGTGGTCAAAGGGAAATCATGAAATGGTGTAGACTAGAGTAAGAGGACTAAAGAGATCAGCCGGGGTAGCCGCTCTAAGAACCAAGCCGACAAATAAAATGCCACTTCGTATTTGTTATGCGCTTAACTAACTACATTGTTAACAATAGCTACTTCAAACAACGGTGGCAGGCTTCGTGCCTCATCCTGATTAGTGGGGTTTCTCAGGTAATAAGAACGTAGGTATACGCACGACTAGTAGCAGGCGGGGTGGTCGCGTTTTTGCCCGTATCTGCATGCGAGTCAGGCGCTTGAAGCGCTGAACCACTGGAGTCTGGACACTACCCCATAGAGAGACTAAATTGCCTCAAACGTTCTGTTCACCCTCAATGTGTGTGATAGTGTTGCGGTACTCTGACAGTTTGAGTAACCACCGAGGCAATTTGCCTCTAAAATGCTTCTTCACTTAAGGATGTGGGCAAACATATAGATGAGATTCCTATGATCACAGAAAATCCTGAAGCCGCCAGGCCGCAACAACAAGTAGTACAGGTCCTCACACGCCGAGGCTATGAAGAATGCCGCCTTCTCCGTGACACTCCAATTTAATTGTGCTCCACCAAACGTGCCACCTTTGCAAGTCAAAAGTTCATGCTGTTGCTCAGTAACACTTTTATCGTCATTTTTGTTTTCCAGTTTGATCAAAATGGTTAGACAACCTCCGTCAGATGCATCACAAAACAGACCGAATGTAGCATTGTTGCTCGGGTGGGCCAACGTGGCCGTGTTCGTCAAAAGAATTTGTGCTTTGGTACTTGATCAAAACTAACCTTTTCTGAGTCGATCAACTGCAGAAGTCACTGGCTTCGTCTTTCGTTTTCCATCGTACGCTCGATATAAGCATTGCTGTAGGTTGATCGGCTCAGGCGTAGTCGTGGCGACTGTCCCGCATCCAATTCAAAACGCAGATGAACTGCTGCAATTCTCCTGCAGTTGCTGACGGAGGCACGCTCGACAGAACTGCTATTCTTTTAGGCTAATTAGTGATACTTTGAGACGAAATCACTTTACGGCACCCTGTCACCGACTTCTGGCGCACTAGAGTCTACTTCACACTAAACGTCAACCCATAGTGCGCCATCTTGTCGAACAACATCTCCAGTGCAGCCACATATTCCTTAATTGCGTCTGCGTACAAGAGTAAATCATCGAATCAGATCAGTAAAGAGTTGTAGGCTAACTCTGCAAAGCCCTCTTCCATCGTAGACTGGAAGTGTAGAACATCATCGCACTTGCCTTGCGGTACTCGCGTGGGCTTGAAAATGCCCTTGTTTGTAGCATACGATAGTACTTCCTGGCTGGCCTTTTCCAGCGGGAGTTACCAAATACTTTAACAAAATCCAAATGTCCGTAGTGCTTCTTGTGCCTGGCATGGTGAAGCTTTGCGTCGATATTCGGCATAAACCCTGCAATCGGCTCGGTTATATCGGTGACAGGCTTATAGTTACTTGCTTGCCTAAACTTATCTGTGCCTGGCTGCCTCACTGGTAAAGCGGGACACGCCCATCTGCGATTCAGCATCGCTCAACTAAATTTGTTCTTAAACTCGCCCAGGAATTTGCTTTGAGGTGGCGAATATTTCCGCGAGTTGCACCTGTACGGCCGAGCATCTTCCTTCAGCCGGATGTCCTAGACTATGCTCTAGCCGGAGGATCACTTCAATGATCAATTCTCCTAATGTCATGCATTCGCATAACAAATCATGTCAGTGAGCTACGGGAAATCCCACCTCGATAGCATCATCGACAAGTTTTAGGAGTAGCTTCATAATCTCCGACCAATCTGGGTGCTCGGTTCTGTTGTCGTCGACGTTTGGGCATGGATCCCCTTGTGGCTGAGCAAGCTGCTCTAGTAACTGATCGACGTCGACCCCTACAGGTCCTTGCCCACGATGAATCCACTGTCATCGTCGTCAATCAACACACATTCGACAGGTTGCTGAGGCTTTACGATGATCTCGTCCAATTGAATGGCCCGGTCTACAGCTCTATCACCTTTGACCCAGTGCCCCCCAAACGCGCGGCCCATTATCGGTGCTCTCCGTTTCCTTACTGACTCATCCTTGCCCATCGATGTGTTGAGCTCCCCTAAGGTGTTGGCGCTAATGAGGCACCGATCCGACCTGGTGTCGGAGCAGTAAGGCATTCAAAGGTCACCATTTAGCAGAATAGTACCCTCCCTATTAAAGCTGTCCTCGTGCAGCTCCTTCACGTTCAATACTTTTTACTTGTCTTTGTCCCTGTGAAATATTTTAGATAGAGCCCGGTTTTAGGCATTGCTAGCATCAGGGCACTTGGCCACCCAGTGTGCGCCGCCACCGTTCAGGCATCCTTTATCAGGAGCAGTGGTCGTTCATTGCCCATTTCTCGTGGCGTGGGTGTCTCCACGGCTGTGTATTGTTAGTCTTGCGTGAGCTTCTACTTCTCCTGTCATTGTGGCGTTCAGACTCAACCTCGCGCTTGTCCGGCTTCCCTGCTCGTCCTTGTGACTGACTTTATGGGTCAGTGTTTTTTTAAGATTCGCTTCCATTTTGTTCGGCAGCATTCTCAGTCTTGTTCTATACCTCGGCTAGAATCAAGTCATACAACTTGCATTTGTTTCTCCTGGATCCGGGAGATTGATAACGCAATGCATCCTTCAATTCCTCCTTCAGTGGGTCAGGCGTAATCGAGCTTATTACCAAGCTGCATTTTTCCTTCATCCCATTTTCCGATACAAACAAGCGTGCAAGCCATGCTCCTCGATGATGCAATCGCAAGCCATGAATTACTGCCGTACCCGCTTCCTAATGTCACTCTCCTTCATGTTGAAATGCAGCCCTGTCTTGAGCAGAGCTTGCACGTCGGGGAGCATGTTGTTGTTGATAGAGTTGGTAATTCCGTCAATATCTAGGCGTAGGCTGTTGTCGTCGATCTCGTTCACAGCGATTTGCCGTCGTAGGCGGCACCTCGTCTCGAGTAGTTCCGGTCGAAACAGTCCTTAACCGACCGTGTAACTGTGTTATAGTCCCCTACAGATCTCTGGACTCGGGGTCTTCGTAAACTTTCCGTTCCTTGCACCACTTGACCAGTGCGGCATCGGAGATTGACCAAAGTTGAGGTGGCAGAACCGGTGTGAAGATGGGGTGAGCGACACTATGCACTCGTTCTTGCCCTGGGCTGTTCTCCGTGCTTGGTTCGGTCTTCGGTGAAACGTTTTCACTAAAGTCGACTTTGTAACGCGTTCCTCTTGAAAGAAACTCGGAGCAATATAATAGGGAAGCTGGCACTTCCTAAAGTGTTGGTTGCCGAGTAAATTCAAGAGTGAGGAAAACAAGCCAGACCATCGGACTCTAAGTGCTTTCCTCGAAGCTAAGTTCTAGTTCTCTACTGTGGACAATACATGTACTATACGGTTACCGTACCACAGATTCAGGTAGGCCATTCATGGACATTGTGAATGTCGAGTTACAAGCGTCAGTTCGAATAATGCACGACAGTGCAAAAGCTCAATGAGTCCGGACAAGCCTTGAATAGCCACATAGCACTTCAGATCGCATCCTTTAGACGCTCCGCCTTCCGCGCCGTCAGCACGCGCCGCATTGCTTCCTTTTGCTCATACCAGTTGGACACCCATAGGCACGGTGAGGACTCTCTCAAATAAAACAGCCGCCCTTCGGCTGTCGCACCGTATGCTCCTTGGCCCTAGGCCTTTCGTAACCATTGGGAATCTCCTTCGGGTTTCCGGTGTAGTGCTTGGTCTCAACAGGTTTGCGCGGGGCTGGTATCGACTTCTTCGTCTCCGTGTGCATGAGATGATAAAGTTGTTGACGAACAGCTCGTTCAACAGCCAGGTCCGACATCGTCCACCTTTGCGTCACGATGAGTCATACTTATCAGTCGTTCAACAGCGACACTCAACACATGAGGTTGCAGGTTGTTCACAAGCAACTTGCATCGAGTTTTCATTCACTGGCGACAAGCAACAGCGCAGGCTGCACCACGCAACACCCATGACACCACGCCCTCATCCTCGACCAACCTGTCGAAATCCATGAAGTACTTGCGCACACAGGCCTTAATGGCAGGCTCTCGTTAATCCATCTTCATCTCCTCGACCAACAGCTTCACGACATCCGACACATGACCATTCACCAAGCTGCCAGCCTTCCATTCTATATCCGCTCGAAGCGCGTCCTTGGTCACATCATCGATAGGTCTTCGTAGCACGTAGTGAATGGGATGCTCAAGAGTCTAATGTTCCACCGATCTCTTGATGATAAAAGTCATGTTATGTGGATGTTTGCTTATCGTTCCCGGACATTGTTCTAGTTCTGTCGACGGTCGCAGGGAACCGCACTAACGCTGGTTGGCTCCACACTGCCATCTTGGGTGCATTGATGAACTCGGAAATCAGCTGAGATACACTCATCTCGACGTCCCCATCTTGATCCACCGGCCGGCGGACAACACAACGGCTCCGACAATTGAGCACGTTCGGCAGCGCGCAGCATTCACCGCTGATGTATCTGCCCAAACCCAGCTGCGCGGACGGCGAACCGCAAACGTGACTGTTTAATTGAATGGTGCTTGGGTTACAATCGAAGTTGACGTCATATCGATGCGCCGAGTCATTGAGCTCCCTGACCACGACATTTTTACTGCAGGCATATTCCACGGATGTCTACCAGACATTACACCTACCAATCAAGATCTGGAAGGTGTTGATCGCCCTGACAATTGAGAACGAGCACATACACGAAGAAGAAGATAATGGCCAGGTTGATACAGATACAGATCTTTACCCAAACCTGCACGTGACTCGAGTCGAATGTCTCATCCCGCAACGATATTTCTAAGTGTCCAGAGTGATGAAAAGTTCCAAAGCAGCCATTTTGATCACGTCGTGTGCAGTGCCGCATCGCCACAAGTAAAACGAGTTCGGGGAGCAGAGGAAGTACCATCTTTGCGTGCCGCTGAATCCATCGTTTCAGCAAGTCGAACCATGGATCGAAGGGATTTAGCTTGGTGGTAGGAAAAGAAATCGAGCATCTTACGCATGGACCACACACATCATGTAGCTCAGGGTACGAATGAATTTTTGCGTTATCTAATAGCACAATCTAACCAGGCAGTGACCATGGGTTGAAATGTGGCACGACATATTTCATTAAAGCAACATGGAATTATGCTCGTATAAACGTTCCTTTTGTCCAGTCCCTCCAACATCCAGTGCTGCTACAATACACAGACAATTGCCTGTGCGAAAAGAAAGCCGAGCGACAGCGGGTGTGTTTCTCGTTGACCACCCATATCTTCGATATGCTTGACCAGGGGTGCATCTTCAGTCAAAATGGGGGGGGGGGGGGGGGTCCCCCCAATTTTTTGTGGGTCGGCGATTCCATTTTTTTGGTTTCAAGAACGGCAAGTCGAGCGGAATCAATACGAGAAAGCTGGTGTTCGAGAATGGCCGATAAATCATGGAGCTCTACCAAAATGCTTTCGTTAACCAAATTTCGCACTTACGAAGCCAAGCTACCACATGTGACGTATTAACACTGAATACGTCAATTGGCAATTTCCGGTCAGAATTGCATATTTCAGCCAATCAGATGATGTAGATTATCACAAGATCTGTAAGTTGAATGTTAACTGCAATGTTGCAGTTGACGTTCAACGACAACTACAAGTTGCCTTTTTGGACAAAGCCAGCAAGGAGCTAGGAACTTTGGTAATTGAGTAACACTTTTCATTTTCCCCTCAACCCCATAACATACTAGCACTTGAAGAGTCCAAACATCGACTTGGCCAAGAACCATCGAGCCACCGATAGTGATGGAAGAGCCCAACACGCCCCATTCCTCTGGAGAAGTCCTGAACCTTCTTGCCCGCTGTAATGGGCCTACCTTGGCCAACTACCGGTTTACATGTGTGCCCACGTGTATGAGGAAGCGTAGGTCTACTGCACTTAGATTCAGTATACTTGCGACCCGCATATATAGTTAAACCTATAGAGGACAAGCTAAAAGGCAGCTTTAAGGTAAAATTGAGAACTGTTATTGAAATTGAAGGAACCAGTTCATCGGTGTCACACCCAAATGACACGAAATCATGGCGACGAACTGATGTGACTCCTCAGTCATCATGGGGTGGTAGTCCGCATAGTATTGCTCCAACGCGAAAGCCAAAGCTCGAGATCTTCGCCGAGCTTGCACTGATAGGTAGGAGGCTGGATCTTGGGGGCCGCTGTTGGCCGCGCAGCGAGCGCGTTGATGCGTGCTTCGTTAACAGCATATTGATGCTGCATCATGGCTAGGAATTCCGCCTGCTGGCGGGTGTAACGGGGGTCAACGCGCTGTGGCACAACCACAGCGGAACTCTAACAGACAGGATATCTGTTAGTGTTGTGAGTGACGGTCCTGTCACTCGCGGACCTTGGTGTTTGGTACACCATGCATTTGGAAGCTTTCATTGGTCGAAAGCAGCATCTTTCTAGCAATAAGAATCAAGCAGGGCTGCCAACTATCCGTTTGCAGACCCTTTAGGAAATAGATATCAGTTTAGGGAAAAGGTCCGTTCATAATTTCAATAACAGTTCTCAATTTTACCTTAAAGCTGCCTTTTAGCTTGTACTCTATAGGTTTAACTATACTTGCGAATCGCAAGTATACTGAATCTAAGTGTATAAGAACTATGTTTCCTCATACACGTGCGAACACGTGTAAGCAGGTAGTGGACCAAGCTAGGCCCATTACAGTACCCATGTCGATCTGATCGGTTAATCGGTTGATCGGTACCCATGTTGAACTGATCGGTTAAACTGAACCCATGTACCCACCATGTGGTACTGCGATCAGATCGCCGAAATCGGAATGATGGTCCTCACATTCACCAGCCAGCTGTCCGACCGTTGATGTCGCCCATCCCAGGTCCCAATTCCTCCATCCGCGTCCATCACCCAATCACCGATCGGAAACGATCAATCCATCTCCAAAACTTCTGATCACTTCTCCACAAATGTGTCTTCTGCATTCCGATGGTTGAGTTTGGTAAGCTGATTGAAGTGGTACACCCACCCGAGGATGTCTTTGGGCACACTGTCGATAAACTAATGCCGTGGTATATATGGGGAAGCTCTGGATTTTAGGACAGGAACATTTGAATTTGACAAAACACTTCACTTTTGACAAAGACAGATAGCACCAGAAACAAGAACTGACGTGGGCAACCTACACGAATGCACTTTTGCATCTTCTACGCACGGCATATAGCAACCCTTCCCAATCTGAGCACAATAACACCACCAAATCAGCGTGATGTTAGTACGCCTCTTTTTAGTAGTAAACGTGTTCTCGCGTTCATTACGCTAGTATAGAGTCCTTTGATTGAGTCTGCTTGCTAGTGTAGCGTTCGCATACGTCGGATCTCTCTCTCTGTTCTAAGGGTGTGTAGGCGAGGAGGGTCTGGATTAGTCTCCTCCATTCACGCCTCTTTATAGAGCGCATCTATCTAGGTAGGTTCTTCTGTGAGTCTCGTTGGGAATACTACGGCATATTAATGCGTGGTATTTACGAGGTATGATCACTGCTCATTGAGAAGCACCCAGTGCATCTGGGTTGGATAGATTTTCATACTCAAACCCACTAGAATCTGGGTGTCGCACCAAGTTTTGAATTTAACCTATCTCTTCGAGTAACATTCACCGGGTGATTTTCGGATGACTTGGGTTTTAATGTTACCAGTGGCCGCCACAAGCGACATTCACTGTGTTTATTTCATTCTCCACGGGTATCAATTTATAAAGGCATCTAATATATCAGTTTGTATTTGAAGAGTTTAGATATTTGCAGAAATGACCATACTTTTTATTACTAGGATGAAAGACCCCGGTTAGGGCAGAGAGATCTCAAAATACATCTAATATTGCAGTAAGCCCATATTATAAGAGGTTCTAATATGAGACTACGTCAAACATACAATTACTGATGAACCTAGGTACGAATCGCGATTTAGGCCTACCATTCGAACGAGGAGCGTTTCATCTTTCGTTTAAGCCGTCGGGCGTGCGTTTTGGTTCCAATGGTGTCGAGAAAGAAGCCGCTGAAAATAATTTCTCAATCTTCGACATGGAAACTCAATTTTTTAGTTGTTGTTGGCTAGGCGTAAAATTTAGTAAGGAATCCAATTTTGGCGTCTGTTTAAGTTAAGTCTAATCTGGTCAAAAGTGTATTTTGGGAGGGCAAATTCAAATCTTAAGGGGTATATTTTGAATTTGTTTTCTGAATTTTGACTTGTGGCCATAAGTAACATTTTGATTATCCACTGGATATAAGTATCAAACTGTTTGCCTATTACCTACCGTGACGCATTTGCCATCATTTCCTTCGAGGTCTCCAAAACACTGCAGATTGATTCTGCAGTCTTTCGTTTCTTCGTCTTTGCCGGCGCCTCTTCTTCCTCGCAGGTGCTGTATTTTTCTTGGGCGACGGTTCAGGATCCTGGGTATCCTCCACCATTCCGCGCTGGTCTTGGTTTTCTTTAGCAGCTACAGCCATTGTAGCGCGATGAGCGCGTCGCGCTTCTTTGGTTGTTTTGGCACTAACTCTCTGCTGGACGCTCGGCTTCACGTACAGCGCATCATCCTGGAACTCGGCTGGAACGTAAGATGGAATAGTCTGGTACATCTGAGCGATCTTCTCCGCATTAGGAGGTGGGGGTGGCAACACGTCAACATGGTCTGTCATCATGCGAACCACATTTTCCTTGGGAGTGAGGATCCCATCGATCTTTCGGCGCAGGTCCTTCTCCACAACGGCCGAATCGGGGGATTTTCTGCACGAAACCACACCGGGTTTGATAGAATCCATAGAAAAGACCTGGAACTGTTGAATACCATCTAGCCTCTTGTAGAGTTCTGTCAGTGCTTCTTGTAGCTCTTATAAAAGTCACTCCCACGCGGCATGAAAATCGTAACAGCATTTGAAGCGGCCTCGTTAACAGCCTCCACAAGATGACCCATCGTCCAAATATCCACGGTTGCGATATGCTTACAGATGTTTCCGAAGCCACGGTCGCACGAGTTCTTCGTGTGGCCCTTGACAAAGAACTTGTAGTCGACGTGATGCAGCCGACCCGCGTCCACCTGGGTTAGGAAGAACTTAATCACGTAGTTATTTTTGTTCTGTCCTGCCGCTTGTTCTTTCGTCGTAAATATAGTTCGTCTGCACCCCCTCGTTCTCGTAGTAGATGCCGAAGCAACTCACGGAAACTAGTGAGCAAAAATACCATTGAGAATGCGTATTCGCCACCAATGAAATCGTGAGATTTTGCGAATAGTCCATCACAATAACTGCATGATCGCCGTCCACAGAATGCTTGTCTTGCTTGTACTCGAGTCTGTTATCATTCAAAACGTTACCAACATCCATTGTTAGATCTACGTGATAGATCAAATTTACATATCCCCCGATAGAAACTTACCGCATGCGCCGTGCAGATTCAGTGTGACGTCCGAGCGCCTCTGTCTTGTCCGTCGTGGCACCGCTCCTCATTCCAGAGTAGTAAATCGAGCAGATGTCACACACATTGCTGCGTGGTGACCTGATTCTGATCGTGGGGCAGTGAAGTGTCAACAGCTTCCGCATTGTGGATCGTGCCGGTTCGCGTACCACTAACCCCGACTCGACAAATTTGTGCATCTCGTCGTAGATAGCATCCCAACTGAAGTGAGCAGGTTGCAGAGTATAGCGCTCGCCATTGTAGAATATTTGGATTGTATCGTTGATTTGCTTCTGCATCTGAGCCCTCACAGGCACCACCTCGCCCACCTCCTCCCAAACCCCATGAACCACTTGACTAACCAGACGACGTCCACCTTTGCCGCGTGCTTGTTACGGATATTTCCGTGGCTTGCGACAGCGATATTGCCATCGCGAATTCGTTTCTTGTAGCGTTGAATGGTCAACGGAACTACGCCGTAACAGAGGGCGAAGGTAGGTCTGCACACCTGACCTACAATCGGCAGGAAGTAGAGAAATTTGTTGCGTACGTTTCCCTCACGTTTGCGCTCCGCAGTCGGCGCCACCATTAGAGTCGTCAATAGAGTGTGCAGACTTGTCAATCGTTCTGTCTTCGACATCTGCGCCAACGATCTCAGCAACAATTTCAGCTCCTTCGCCTTCCCCTCCACGCAACGTTTCTCACACGCATACCCTTGAATGATATCGGTGACTTGCGATCGTAGATCGCCGTCCATCAAATAGATACTTATGTCCTCGACTTCATCTATTTCATCAGAAGCGCTCTCTGATGCCAATAGCTCCTGATCACTATCACCAGCCTCGGAGCCAGGCGTTAAATTTTCATCCGCACTGTCGTCACGCTCCTCACTCTCACCGGACTCATTTTCATCCGGCACAAGTTGCTTTTCTTCGCCGGTGTCGGCGCTGTCATCTTCAGACGGCACGAGGTCGTCATCTGCAGCAACCTCGAGGTTTGCGTCGGAGCGCTGAGAAGCTGCAGGTACAGGGTCTGCCTCGCGAGGAGCTGCCTCCGACGCTGGGGTCTGCCGCGGCGACAGGCTAAAAGCTGCCTGCTCCTGCATCGCCGATAGAGAGGGAGGGTTTACGAATGAGTGGAGAGATCCTTTTGAAGCCGTTGATACCCCCCCGTTCAAATTTTTGAAAATGAAAACGGGGGTGTTTCTCGCAACCTCACTTATGTACGAAATTTGAGAGCTCAACTTTAAGGTCGATTATCTCGATAACTCTAACAGGCGCATTAGTAACATTATGTCTCATATTAACGGATGTATCGTATTTTAATTTGGGTAGCAAAAAGATTAAGAATAGAG
>JAHWLE010000622.1:0-19652 GCA_024679135.1 Phytophthora foliorum | reverse complement strand
CTGGCTTTGGAATTACCGAACCCGTCATTTTTGCGGAATCATTCTTGCTATCAATATGGTAATGCATGTTGTACGATTGGTGTTGAACGTGTCTCTACAACAGCACGTGTATCGTTCCAACTAAAGTGTGTTCTACAATCAGATGCCTCTTCTCGAAGCTACCCATCCGAACGCCGTACTTCCAACACCATTCGAAGTGGTTTCGAGCGGCTCGAAGACTGGCATTAAATCCACAGCGGGACTCTCCGCCTTGTGTTCTCACTTCGGGTGAGTGAAACCACCTACGATAAAGTCTACGCTAGCTTTCTCACCAGAGCTCGCAATCGGGTATCCGGAATGTCAGATAACAACTTCTATAGCTAAATTGAAGGTATGGCCTCAGATGCCACACAGTAAGTATTATCTGAGTTTCAGGTGGGCCAAGTACATGTACGTGAATACAATCTCGTCGGCGGGCGTTCAATGCATAAAACCACTAATCTACATGTAGTACATGAGATACCCATAACTTAAGTTATTATCGCAGATTCCTGTTGTAGCTTTCAGATCATGGATTTTTCGATGACAAAGAGATACCTTTTCGGCACATAACGTACTACTACGCATTAGTAGAACACAGCACTACATGTAAACGAACTCACAGCGAGTCTAGCCTCTGTATTTTAAAATATCGTCATGGTTCGATCTCAGTGAGGGGGGGGGGGGGGGGGGCAATGATCAAAGCATGAGTCAACAAATCGTGTTGCCTTACTGAGTCTTGGTCACGGTGCTGAGCCACTCAATAGCAGAGGACACGCGCGAGTACACGGCAGGGACTCCCTGGTCACCGCAGCCGGCGCCCCAGCTCACCAAACCGATCAGAATGTCATCAGCGTCTCCCTGACCCTTTTCCTTGACCAGCGGGCCACCCGTGTCACCGATGCACGAGTCCTTGCCAGCCGCACCACCAGCACACACTGCCGAGTTGTCCACAATAAACTGTCGAGAGCAGTCTTCGTTGTCCCAGACCTCTAAGCCCACGGTGTGAAGCTCGTTCGAGCGGGTTCCGTTGGGGTAGGAGGTGTCACCCCAGCCCATGACCTTCGCCCACATACCGGGAAGGATGTCCGAGTCGTCGGCAGCGGGGAGTTTGATGGGCTGGAACTTGCTCGGCTTCTCCAGAGTCAGAACGCCGAAGTCGTACGAAGCGCTGGAGGCGTTGTAATCGGTGTGGTTCTGGGCTGAGACCACCTTGATCTGCTCACCGTCCTTCGTGCCGTTAATGTAGTGGGTGCCCACGGCTACGAAGCCGATCTCCTGGTAGCCCGTGCACGCCGCAGTAGTGAGCACATGAGTGGGAGAGATAAGAGCGCCGCCGCAGAATGAATCTCCATCGGCGGTGGTGCGGATGCCGATGGTGTACGCCTTAGTGCCAATGGGGACCTCGCCTCCACCAAGGATAAGTCTGCGCTCGGCGTGTTCAGCATCAGCTTTGGCAGCGACAGCTCCGAGCGCGATCGACGCAGCAGCAAGGGTCGAGATAACCTTCATGGTTGGTAGATGGGGTTCTTGATTCCTGGAATGCGGTGTGCAGTGTGCGGCAAAAACCGGAATGGTATGTTGGCAAACTCACACGATCGCATAACTCGCTCTAGCCAGACGGGGTTGTGTCGCTTCATGCGACGGCAGGATTGTGCATTGGATCGACGCATGTGTTGCTGTACATGTACCGGTACTGTAGCTTTGCCACGCAATGAACAAGTCGTTCAACAACTTGCGCCGATTTGAAATCGTGTGGGTCGTGGCTAACCCCTCAGTAGATTCAGGATTTCTCCTACAGCAGGATAAGCCATGTGCAATTGCACAACAGACCGATCCGAAGGATTGCGTTAAAGAGAATTATGGTAGACTAGCCTTCTTATTCACATGTTGTACTTGTTCGCGACGTTGCCTGGAGATTCAACCGGCAACGAATGTGCTGAAGCAGATCACGGTTGCTGTAGATACGGTGTTTCTGACTCGGAACTCGCACTGCAGATACCTGGGGGTACATGTATGGGCCTTTCCGCTTCTCATTATTATTCTGTAGAGCAAGCGGTGTGGATAACGCTGCAAGACCCAATAAATAACTTCGGTGACGACTCGCCTTTCGCTGTTCGGGCACGACTGTACGACACCATATGGATTAATACGGGGGCCAAAGCATCGAGGCCCACCATTTGTCGCTGGCTGGGGTCCCCAGCCAGCCCCAGCCTGCGGTTCCGTTGTGGGGGCACGCATGTATCTCCTTCAAGTAAACGTCCTTGTTACTTTTTCCAGCCAAATTAAATTCGGTACTATTTTCGATCATAAAGCTTTACTTGTCTTAAAATTCGGTACTATTTTCGGGTCTACCAATCTCGTGGACACCAGTGGAGACCAAGAAATGGCACGGCACGGAGTCGACGCTGATGGCAGCTAGACAGAGAGCGAAAGTTACGACTCGAAAGATGCCGTGACCTCGGATTGCAATCAAGCCCCAAAAATACCATCACTTTCCTCGATACCTCAACCACCCGAATGTATCAACATCCTCGACCTGCAAGTTGCAGTCCTCGCCAACCACCAACCGGTCAAAGTCCGGACCGCCCGAAGAAAACCTGCCGACAATTTCCTCATCCCTCGACGTTCTGTGGTCGCCCCAACACCTTCAAGTCGAAATTCTAATTTTCGTGAAAAAGCTCCAAACCGTTCTGGAAATGAGAACCGTGAAAAAAATTCACGGACTGGCACAGTCGTCCAACGCTGCAGACATTCTCTGACGCCGCCAATGTCTGCACATGTGCGACGGCAAGTGAAGACTTTTAGCTGTACGTGCTGTCAGAGGAAAAATATGGACGCCCCCAACTTCTCGGAAGCGCAGCGTCAACGCGACAGGTCTGCGACGAGGAAATGCAGAGATTGCACGCGTCAACCTCCGTTGACAAGGGAAGAGAATCAATTTTCAACGCATCGCAAGAGGAGTGCAGAGTGCTACTTTAGTACAGTACAGCAGATAATGCGAGAAGAGCCGAAACCGACCTCTCCGCGTCAAGGACCGTCGTCCAGTGCGCTAAAGAAGCGGAGAAAGAGACAAAAGAGATTGGAAGAGATGGCAGAGATCGATCGGAACCCACCTCCTCCACGAACACCACGTGCACTACGTTTAGAAGCGGCGAAAGCGCGGGGGGAATGGAAAAATGGAGCTCGGTCGTGAGGAAGGACAGAATGGCTGGAGATCATGCGCGAGCGATCTCGAGGTAGACTCTTGAAAAGCGTGAACTTGTACGTAGCGAGGTCATCTTGGTTGATCAGGCAGCTTTGAGAAAAGTTTCAGGGCTGACTAGCTACTCGTCATGAATATTTGCGGGTACTTAGGAGAGAAAAGTCGAGTCTGTAGGTCGCGGCAATCGAGGTGAGCTTACCAGTATCCATTGACATTTTCATTGTGTCGCCAAGCCAGCATTGTTCCTCAGATATTCCTGCCAAGGCAAAGTTCCCAATAAATCGTTCGCGTTGTGGCCATCTTTCAGCAACATTTCGTGCTCGGGATGGTGTATGTGTGTGGATGCCGCTGTCACAATATTTGAATGATCCCTCATCCAGAACGTATTTTGTGATTTTTGGCAGCAAGCAACCAACCGATTGCGAAGCTACAAGGTAATCACCACATCTGCAGCCACATGCGTGGGCTTTGTCTGTGCGTGCTACGAAATATATAATTCTAAACACCTAACAGTCTGAGCCTGTTGTCCTTGAGATGTACATCATTGGTTTGTAAAGTGCTTCTACGGTGTACTTCGAAGTATTGGTCACGTGTAGAAGTACTGTACTTGAAGTAGCACAATTATATAGCTGATGTTTTGAAAAAACTCAATGGGTTGGTCTTGGCAAACTTGGCTAGTGACACATTTACTAAAATGGCTTCATCTTCCACTTGTCATTAGCCTTGTACACATGTACAGTATGTACCTGTGTCGGGAAGCAGGATCTTGACAACCTTGTCGAAGAATTTTTGTGATTTCGAGGAATTAATTTCCGGTGCCTAAGGAAGTTTCTTGCTAAAAGACGACTGGACTTTAAAATGGAGTCGATAATGTCACTGTATTGGTCTTTGCATCTTGACGGAGTGATGTTGTCGCGCTGCAACGGAATATCGTTACTGCAATCAGTAAGAAAGCAAAACCGAGACACTGGCGTGTTCGTCTTCGAATTGAATGGAAAAATAGTGCCCAGGGGTGAGTGGGACACAATAACTCGCGTTCACTGACGGATGATGAAAGGACGAGATCCAAGATTCAGAAATGAAGCTTGGTCGTGGAGTACAGCAGAATTCAATTTGGAGATAATGCGCGATGTCCACCAAATTCCAATACATGTACTTGAAGTACTCCCAGTACTTTGGCCTTCAAAATTATTCTCAGTCCTAGACTTACCACGGGTGATACGTGCGGTGAGTTAAAGTCGGAGTAAGAAGCACCTGTAGGGAACGAGACGTTGCTTCCATCAGCGTCCAGCCCGAGGAGAACTCTTCATGAAAAAAAGAGGAACGATGTTCGGCTCTGCCAAGATAGAGCAGAAAGAAGTTGCTGACAGCAAAATAACGAGAAGAGAAACTGGGCGTGTTCAGCTGAAATAAGTTTGTATATTTTGGATGTGTCTTGGTCGAGTTAGCTTGATGCGGTTTAGGCGGCTAACTACACCCAATACTGCGCACTGCAACAGCCTCGTGGTCGGGTTGGTTTCCCGGCTACCATGACGCCCTAAAGATCAAGCGGCATTGTTTTCCATCTAGATTGAGATTTACTGGTCCTTGGTGCTAGTGGAGCCCGAGGTGATCGAGTTAATCCATTCAACAGCATACGACACCCGAGAGTACACCGTAGGGCCCCCCTCGTCACCACAGCCGTAGCCCCAGTTCACCAAGCCAATCAGGACGTCGTCCAAGTCACCCTCCTTGATTTCCTTGATCAGCGGGCCACCCGTGTCAGCAACGCAGGAGTCCTTACCAGCGACGCCACCAGCGCACATTGCTGTGTCGTCAATAACGAACAGTTTTGCACAGTCATCGTTGCTCCACACTTCGACACCCACGCCCTGCAGCTCATACGAAGTAGTTCCGTTCGGGAAGCTGGTGTCACCTCATCTGTGGTAGTTTCCGCTTTGCGTTGCTCGGAATACTGGTGTCTTGTTGATTGCAAAAGTAGAAGTGAACTTCCTTCTGGCTAAACTCCTAAAGCTATCGCTACTCGACTCCTGCTGCTCCTACCAAGGCCGCTTGCCTTGCTCCTTGGTCGATCCGGAGAGCCGAGCACCAGGGTTGCAGTCTTACTACAACTTCATGTTGATAGGCGGTGATGTTTGTTGGGATGGTGTCCTTGAACTCAGATAGCCTCCTTGCCGTTGAGGATTGACTGCAGGCTGTGCCACACACTACACAGCCCCCGAAGGACAACATCCCGATTCGTCGCCCGATATGCAGATGTGAATAGAAAACGCGATAAAAATATCCCGCCGCACGATAGAAATTCATCACCCATGATAGAAATCAGTCATCAGCTCGTCTTCATCGCTTCCAGCAACGTACGCTCCCACACGTTCGGGTAGATCATCGTATAGACCGCGGAGCGACTCCCATGAGTCCTCCTCGTCCTGCAGGCCCACCCAAGATACTAGAAGTTGCCATCCATGGTGGCCGTTTCGATGATCCTTGAAACTCTCAACACCCAAAATCATGCCCTGGTTGCCAACGTGAGCGAGCATTTCTTCACTCGTACCAAGGCTAGCGTCACAGTAAAACTTGAGACGTGAACCATGCACCATGTAACGTTGCCCCGTTAAGAGGTGGCGGATCATGTAGGCGTGGGGGTGTTCTTCAACGACCTCGAACGGGCCCACCCATCGGGCTAGTAGCTTGTTGACAGAGAGTCGGGAGTCGATCCGCGACCACAGTACAAAGTCGCCGACGGAAAAGGTGCAGGGTACGCCATTAGAGCGGCTCATGTTCTGTAGGCGGCGGCGTTATCGGATGTTTTCTACCTCCTTGTGCATAGCCGCCAGGCTACTCTGCAGCTGTCCCACCATTTCAGCTGGGGGCGCTGCCTGCTCCGACATCGCCACTGAACTGCCATTGCGCTGTACCACGACCGTCTCAAATGGGGTCGGGCGAGGTAGCGCCGTGAAGATCTCGCCAGGCGACCTGTTGCCCAGCGAAGCAACCGGGGTGTGGTTCAGAATGCCCTGAACCATCGGCACCAAATACTCCCATTCGTGCGTGTCCAACTTAAATTCCTTCAATAGTACTCTAAGGACCTGTAGGACGTCGCGGTTCAGTCGTTCAATAGTGCCGTTGATCCACGGCGCATATGCCAGAACAAGGTCTTGCTCGATGGCGAGCTGTCTGCAGACTTGCTGTATCACCTCATTCTTGAAGTGACTGCCCTGGTCAGAAATAAGATTCTTCGGTGGGCCGAAACGCTTGGACCAGTCCACCAGAGCACTAGCCGCTACAGCACTTGTCGCACCATCACACGCCACGAGTTCACAGAAATGAGTCAGGCCATCTTTTAGTACAAGTAGATATTTGCACTTGCCGACACTGTCGCCAAGATAGAGGAAAACCCAGTGCAGCATCCCATTGCGGTCAGTGGCATTGTATGTAGGACCCCAGGGTCGTGGGATCACATTTCCTCCCTTCATGTGCTTGCATAAGAGACAGCGTTTCAGAAACTGTCGGCAATACTGCTCCAAACTGTTAATCGAGAAGATGTCCTCAATTGTCGTCATCATAGGAGCGAGTCCGCGGTGCCCTTGGCTCCCGCAATGGGCAACAATAAGTATGCGCTGCCGCAACTCCTTAGCCGCATCAGGAATCCAGATACGATCCTCCACAGCGATGACTCCATCATCCGCACTTACAGCACCTGCTGGCGCATTCTGCTTGTACCTCAATTGCACCTGCTTCATCTCGTCAATGGTTGGGAATACAAAGTCACCCTGCCGTGGGCGCAGCTCGTCAAGTTGGTGATTGGCCGCGTCGTCAATGCGCTGTTGGCTGCGGGTCACGAATTTGGACTTCACGTGTACCCCTACCTCCTCAGAAGACGAGGTGCCCCAACGAGATAACAAGTCGGCCCAAACATTGGCTATGCCATCGATATGGTCGATACAGTAAGCCAAACCCGTAAGTGAGAGAGCCCAACGCTGAAGTTTCCCACGGACATGGCGCTTAACTTCATGGGAAGGCGCGAACACGTAGATCAAGTTCTTGTGGTCACAGAATAGGCGAAAACCGGTTGATCGCGCGGGAAGATAGCCAAGGTTGCAGCCTGCCCAAATAATCGGGTACGCCTCCTTTTCGATAATGCTCCAGCGACACTCAGTCGCGCCAAAGATACCGCTCTTGCAAACCAAAAGCTGGTGCGGTTGGTCATGGGTAGGCAGTTCGGGGTCCCATTGTTCGACTTGGGTGACCACCAGTCCCCAGCCCAGCTCGCTCGCATCACTGAATAATGCTACAGTCGCTGAGGTCTTCGGGAAATGGAGAAGTTGCGACGAGCCAAGTAGTTGTTTGGCAGACTGGAAGATGTCCGTCTCTATACCTGTTCACTCCAAGATCACACCCGCCGCAAGTTTTTTCGTTCGACCACTGACAGACACCACTCCTCCAACTTGTCATGAAGGGGCGCATCGTTCGTCCAAAATCGACGATTGTGTCTCGCATCCACCCTGCTGCTCACAGGAACTGCTGAAGGTCAGCCGCCGTCACTGGTAGAGGTAGCGCCTGCAACGCATCAATCCGCTCAGGGTCGTGACGAATGCCAACACCACTGAAAATACGACCGCACCATCGGACCTCCTTCTGAAATAGGCAGCTCTTGCTGACGCTCAGTTTTAGACGATGGACACGGACAAGCTCGAAGAACTGTCGTAGAGCTGCAATAAATTCTTGTGGGTCCTTCGCGTAGACGAGAATATCGTCAATCCAAACAAGAAGGTGCGCGTACAACATATCTGCAAACACTTTTTGCATCTCGTTCTAAAGATGTATTGCCGAGTCACTAGCTCCCTAAGGAACTCGCGTAGGAGTATACACAGTATCCGTGGTAGTAAAACTCATGATCTCCTGGCTGTCGGGGTGGAGAGGGAGCTGCCAAAAACCTTCGGCATTGTAGTGGATGCCAGATATTTCATCTTGGTATCACCACGCCTGCGGACGAGCTACCCCGGCATGTGATCACAGACATGATCACAGATGACCCAGATGTGTCTGACGGCCGCCAGCCTCAGGCAATGGGTCGCCATGTTCTAACCGGTCTGGCTGTCAGTGCCTGACCCGGCCTGCATTAGGTACTTTGTATGTCGATGTGCATGTTGCCTTTCGGACATTGTCCACTTCGTTCCGGCTCTCTCCTCGCCAGCCTCCATGGGGACGCCTTTGGGCCAGACTGGCAGGGGTAGACCATGAGTGACGGGCTGGTTAGCATCAGACCCGGACCTCACTTCACATCTTTCCATCTAGCTACCAATCCATCAATACACTCGGCTTAGTTCCGTGCGGGGTGGCTCCCGCATCGTCGTCTGTTTACAGATCGGTACTTCTACCCGGGAAACACTACAGGCATGTCGAAGTCTGCAAAACCATAAGCTCCTTCTGCTTCCCCAGCTGAGTCAGTCACATCCTGGGCTGAGCCAGCAATCGGCACGGTAAGCGCATTGACCGGTCGATAGTCGATCGCCATTCGGAATTCGTCGGGTGACTTGGGCTTGGCTATCGGAACGGCTGCACACGCCCAATGGCGTTCTGTCGGATAAACCCCAGTAGTTCTAGTCGCTTTGTATATTCCCGCAAGAACCGACGCTGCGCTGGGGTGTATCGCTGCGAAAGAGCCCTGAAAGGCTTAGCACCATCAACCAGCTTGATCCGCAATGGCGCTATGTTAGCAGGTGGGTCAGCACCAAGATCAATGCGACATATATCCTCGTATTCCATCACAGATTCACGTAAGAAAGAGAGATATGCCGGGTCAAACCCATTGTTCCCGGCTCCCACAACCATATGCTCTAATTTGCCATGCACCTCCGAGGCAGAGGGGTCGATGTCTGCACCTTGGTCCTCTTCAAATGGATCACTATCCTCAGGAAGATCGGTTCCAGCAAGTTGTTCTAGTTGCCGGTTGACATCAATGCCCAACGACACTAACGTATCGTTTCCAAGGAGAAAATCGATCTCTTTACCCTCCATTACTAAACAGATCACGTCACCCAGGCGAACTGTACCGGCGGCTGTCTGCAACACGATGTCGACAGTCACAGAGTCGCGACAGATCACAGTCGAGCCTTCAGCAACGGTAGCTTCGATCGGCACGGGCAGCGACTGCAAGTGCACCTTGCTGTCCAGTGCGATCAATTCATCGACTACGGTACGTGGAATAACAGTACAGTCTGAACCAGAGTCTGCACAGTATTGCAGGACGACTAGTTCGTTCACCATAACCTCACCAGGCTGAGGTTTAGTCTGTACCATCTTGACTCGCCCCCGCTCCTTGATCTCCTTCATCATGTCAACCGCACGAGTTTTATCGTCATCCGTGGCAGTAGGGCAGTCACGGAGTCAATAGGAGCCTTGGCAGTGCCAGCAGCCTGTCTTGGGTGGCTTCGGGTCCTTCCGTGTCTGCTGGGTCGGAGCACCACCCGTCGCAGTACTGCGCTGGACAGCATTGGCCCGGTTCTGATGCTTTCCGTTCTTGCTTTTCAAGTCACTACTGCCTGGCTGACGAGCAGGACCGATTTTGATCTTCTGCTCCATCGTCAGCAAATGATATTTATGCTGAGCCCTTGCCTTCTCCTTGATGATGTTGAAGAGCATGAAGTCGTTCTTTTTCACCTCTCTGCTTTCGTACTTGCAGTGACGCTTGACATCATTTCGCACCATGCGTGGCTCAATGTTGTCAATCAAGATGATGCAGCGCAACTTCATCCGATCGGCGAACCCCTCTGCATCAGGTTCACCCACTCCAAGTATTTTCGCGAGCCCATTGTTCTCGATGATAGTTGCAAAGTCTCGGTAATAACACCCGAGCGTCGATATCGTCCTCGGTGAGATCGATCTTCAACTCCCGCTTGAACAGTTCATTCAAGTCTGGAATCTGCTCGTTCTTCACGGTGCCGATGCGTTGCTCAATCAGCATGAAGATCTCTTCACGGCTGACGTTATCAACCGCCTTCCGCAACTCGTAGAGGCAGATCACCTCCAACAGCTTCCGGTCGATCGAAGACTTGATTGGTTTCATGGCATTCTCGGGTCGCTCTCGACTCTCGAGACAACGCTGGCGAACTGTTTCTTCATACTGGTCACGTGCTTGCTTCCACTTGACCAACGCGTCGTGGCTCCAATCATCTAGCCAGGGAGCCTTGATAAATTCGAACACAGGCTGGTTAGCTGACTGCATCACCACGTCGCCGTCGGCCTCGAACTGCTGAGTGTTGGTTGCCATGCTAGCGGTCCCTTAGGACTAAAGTATACTTTGTGGTAGTTTCCGCTTTGCGTTGCTCGGAATGCTGGTGTCTTGTTGATTGCAAAAGTAGAAGTGAACTTCCTTCTGGCTAAACTCCTAAAGCTATCGCTACTCGACTCCTGCTGCTCCTACCAAGGCCGCTTGCCTTGCTCCTTGGTCGATCCGGAGAGCCGAGCACCAGGGTTGCAGTCTTACTACAACTTCATGTTGATAGGCGGTGATGTTTGTTGGGATGGTGTCCTTGAACTCAGATAGCCTCCTTGCCGTTGAGGATTGACTGCAGGCTGTGCCACACACTACACCATCTCATGACCTTCGACCACATACCCGGAATGATGTCCGAGTCGTCAGCCTTAGGGAGCTTCACCGGTGTGAACTTGCTAGGTTTGTCCAGCGTCAGAAGTGCGTAGTCGTAAGCACCGCTGGACTGGTTGTGGCTGGTATGGTTTTGAACTGAGACGACCTTGAGCTGCTCATCGTCCTGCGTGCCATTGATGAAATGCGTGCCCACAGACACGAAGTTGGGCTCCCTGTGAGTTACGCACATGGTCGTGGTGAGCACATGCGTAGGAGAGATCAGCGAACCACCGCAGTAGCTGTCGCCGTCCGGGGTCGTGCGGATGCCGGTGGTGTACGTCTTTTTGCCGCTAGGGATCACCGATCCGCCGAAAATGAGCACACGCTCAGTGGTGTCCACATTGGCGGCGACGGATGTGACGGCCACGGATGCAGCAGCAATCGCAGAGATAACCTTCATCGTCGTTTGGCAGTTGGTTCAGCGGGGCTTGGCAAGTAGGCGGCAAAATCCGAAATGACAAGGTGAAGGCGGATAACGAGAGCAGAAGGTCTTAGAGAACACTGCGACAGATAGAAATGGGATGTAGTGCGCTGAAGCGAAACGAAACATTGACGTATAGCTTGTGTAGCGTGGGGCTCAGGTTGAAAGCCTTGCCCTCATCGCACTTTGGTCAGTGACTGAGGTTGCAGTCATGACCAGCTGGTACTAGTTGTAGTTGCAGTTGCAGCTATTTGAAGTTGTGGTACAAGGAATGCCTGGAAGGCAAGCCACTCGCAGTGCGAGGGCGAAACCTGGTGCTTTAGTTTTTAGATCACTTTTGCTTTTTGCTTTCTGCTAAGCAATACAATCGGCAACAACAACTTACGGAAGTGCCAGCTTCCCTAACACGGTTTTTCGTCTCGTGGACGTACTACAAAGTCGACTTTAGTGAGCCAGCGTTCACATGATGAAGGAGAGACAACATCATGGCAAGACCACGGAGGGTGGCCAGTCTACGGTGGAGATCAGTACTGTGGGTGTTCCGTTGCTCATTCCGGCGGTGGCGCTTCGAATTTCGTCGACATCCCATGCAGCTTTAATCGAGTGGAGAAAGGCACGCGCTGAGTATGAGGAGAGCGTCCGTGCACGCAGCAAGGGCAATAAAGACCTGTACTCGCGTCTCGTCGAGACGGTCAAAAGCACAATGGACGAGAAACTTCTGAAGGCTCTCTGCATGTATCGTTGTAATGGGATTTCGATTGACAATGTGACGGACGATCACATTTTGAGTGAGATTGATCCCATCGTTCAGCGTGTTAAGAACGACACGCTGCCTGACGTTGATCAGCTGTTTGGCCGAGAGCTTCGCTTTGACCTGTCTGAAACTGATGTCAGCGAGCGAGTGCTGAAATACTTCATGCTGTGCAACAAGATCGTCGAAGAACATGGGCTAGTAGCTTGTTTTGAAAGCGAGCACGGTGCGAAGGAGGAATGCAAGCTGTTGATTGAATCGCTGTCTCCTGGAGAATTGAAGTCGGAGGTGAAAAATGCGATTCGCTTTCAAGTCCCAGCTGCACGTAGTGATGAGTGCAAGTTGCACAACTTGATATTAGAGAAAGCGTTGGAACAGGACCGTGACTTTCGTCGACGTAAACGTGCTCGCTATGATGAGCAACTGGATAAGCCTGCAAAGACACCGAAGCTTCAGAACTGCAAAGGCTCAGCAGACCTGCGTGGTCGTGGCCAGCGTGGTTTGGCTGAGCATAATCAGGCTCGTGGTGACGAAGCCGATCGTGTAGTTCGATCTGAAGCACAGCCAGCGAGGGAGAGAATTCGGCCTACGGTTCCTAAGGATGGATGTTTGAAGTGTGGTGGCCCGCACTATGTGGCTAAGTGCCCAAGGGCTACACTCGAGGAAAAAAAGGAGCTGCCAAAGAAGTTCCATATCAAACGCCCTGAACAAGGGCGCATGAAGCGAATTAAAGAAAGGCTGGGTGGAGTGCATAGGATCAAGCTGAACGATGCCCTCGATCTGCACTACTGTGCTGATACCGGCTCTGACCGGTGTTTGATCAGTCGAAAGAACTTCAACAAACTCGTTCAGTTTGGTACAGGCGTACAAGCTGTGTCGTTGGAGAAACCGGTCGTTGGCAAAGCTGTTGGTGGGCATGATGTGGAGGCTCGCGAGTCAGTTCGACTGCAGATCCGATTGCATACCGCCGCGGGGCCCGTGGAACCTGCTGAACCCGTTACCTGTCTAATTATCGAGGAGAGAGAAGACGAGTTCATTCTGGGCAACGATGTTTTGGTCTCCCTGGGTATAGATGTCAGTCGCCAACTGGAGCAACTTGCAGGAAACCGTGGGCGTGGGCCGCTCTGTCTATTCGAAAACCGAAATCGGATGAGTTCCGCCAAGCAGTTGACTACAAGCCCCTCAACGCGATGACTGAAGTCATTGCTGGCCTCATGCCAAACCTGAAGACAAAGCTAGAGCGAGCGCGTGGTAAGAAGCATTACGGCTTGTTTGACTTCCTCCGGAGCTTTTGGCAGCTTGCCGTAGATAAAGAGAGTCGAGAAGAGCTCTCGTACATGACGGATGAAGGTGTGTTCACCACAACTCGTGTCATGCAAGGGAGTTGTGACTCAGCGCTCCATTTTCAAGCATCGATGGAAGGTTGCTTTGCTGAACTGCTGCATGAATTTCTGTTTATATGGATTGACGACCTACTGCTTTTTGCGGACACGATCAATGAATATCTCATGGTATTGGAAAAGCTGTTCGACTTAGTGCACGAGTTTGGTCTGAAGCTGAGCTTGAAGAAGTCGTCACTCTACCAACAATCGGTGACTTGGTGTGGTAAAGTCATCGACCAGAATGGCATTCGCCATGACCCAAAGAGAATTGAAGGGCTCACGGCGATGCCGCTCCCGCAGACAGCGGGGCAGCTCCAACAGTTCATCTGTGCCACAAATTGGATGCGAGACTCTCTTATGTACTATGCTCGCGTGGTCCAACCTTTGCAGAAGTGCTTGGATGTGGCATTGAATGGCAAACGCAAGACAAAACGTGTTGCATCGGGTATCTCGGTGATTTTGAACGATGATGAGGTGCACAGTTTCAACCAGGTGAAAGCGCTGTTGCAGCAATCAGCGCAACTAGCTTATCCTCGTGATGGTGCTACGTTGTATTTGCTCTCAGATGCAAGCGACGAAGGGTGGGCTTCCATCCTTACACAAGTGACTGTGTGGAAACCTGGTGTCCCCATCACTGAGCAAGCCTATGAACTGTTTATTTGCAAGGGTGGAACTTTCCATGGAGCTCAACGACACTGGAGTGTCAATGAAAAAGAGGCTTATTTCATCGTTCTCTCGTGTGAGGATTTAGACTACCTCTTGCTACGGCCTGGTGGCTTTAAGATTTTCTGCGACCATCGAAACCTAATCCACGTGTTCGCACCTGGACAGGAAATTAAGAAGCATGTACGAGGCAAGTTGCTTCGCTGGTCAGTCAAGCTCATGGAATTTTGCTACACTATCATTCACATTGAAGGTTCAAACAACTTGTGGGCAGATTTGATTAGTCGATGGGGTGGCGGTGCTCCTACGGCTACGACGACGTTCAAACGAGTTACCCGATTGCAATCACGGACATCACGGCAGCCTCTGCTACGCCCATTGGACCAGGACGGTTTTATCTGGCCAACGCTGACAGAGATTGCTGCGACGCAAGCAGCCCATGCTTGCTCCGCTCCGACTGGTTGTATCCGTGATGACAATGATGTGCAGTGGTGTGGCCGTACTATTTGGGTTCCTTTGGCAGCAAAAGAGCTTGTGCAACGCCTGTTGATCATCGCGCACTGCGGTGCGCAAGGGCACCGCGGTGAGGCTGTCATGTTGAACCACATTCAACGGGTGTTTGCAATTGATGGCTTGGTAAAGATCGTTCGGCGCTTCCTGCGGTCCTGCTTGCTGTGTCTGCATGTTAAATGGAAGAATTATCCCTCGACCGTGGAGCGAGCTGTACCGAGCAGACACACGCAACGAAGCCCTCCATTTTGACTTTCTCTATCTAGGAGATGGATATGGTACATGCAAGTATCTATTGGTCATGAAGGACAACTTCAGCCATTTTTGTGAGTTGGTGCCCTGTGATACCCCAACCAGTGAGGTCACCATCAAAGGACTGCTCGGGTGGCACAGCCGATTTGGTATCCCCTCCCAGTGGCTTAGTGACAATGGATCCCACTTTAAGAATCAAGTCATGACAAAACTATCCAAACGACTGAAGTGCCAACAGAATTTTGTAGTAGCCTACAACCCGTGGGTGAACGGCTCAGTGGAGCGGGCAAACAGAGATATTTTGCAAGTTTTGTGGACTATGATCCTGGAATACCGGATCTCACACAAAGATTGGTTGTATTTGATTCCGTTGGTTCAGGCCAACATGAACCATTCTCCTGTGGCCTCTCTCGCTAACAAGGCCCCAGTTGAAGTGTTTACCGGTTTGCCGTGCCCGACACCAACGTATGTATTTTTCTTACCCGGAAAGAACCCACGTGGAGTGGCGATTTCGAGCTCATCGATCGAGCAGTCCCTAGCAAAGCTACGGGCAAGTATTGAGGGTATGCATCAGACCGTCACTGACAAACGTGAGAAGATCACCTTGCTGAACAAGAGAAAATCCCGAGGTGCTCAAGAAGTAAACTTTTCGGTTGGTGATTATGTACTGCGATCACGTGTCGATGAGCGACGACACAACAAGCTATTGGTAACATGGATCGGTCCCTATGTCGTGACACGTGCAGACTCACACTCTTTCCGCGTACGCCACCTCGTCACGGGTAGTGAGCAAGATGTTCATGCCTCTCGGCTTAAGTTCTATGCTGACAGCGAATTGGAGGTCACGGACGAGCTCTTGGAGCATGTTTCTGCACAAGGCATCGTACTTAAGGTCGAAAAACTTGTGAAGCACCGGAGGAACGCACAGAGCCAAGGTTTTGAGCTCCTAGTGAGCTGGTGTGGTTTGGAGGAGATTGAAGACTCATGGGAGCCATTGCAGTCACTGGCACAGGATGTGCCTGTGCTAGTTAAGACCTACGTGGATGGCACCAATGATAGTAACCTGGTGGCTGCACTTCAGAAGCTTACCTCAACCTGAACTGACGGACTGTCACAGTGTGACTAAGACGTCTATATTGGTGGCAGTTGCCTCCAACCAGGGCTGACACACACTGGCAGTGCCAGCATCTCGGTCGGTGACCGTTGAGTGTGATACAGCCGACGTGGCCGTAGCCATAACGTATTTCAATACATGTTACTAAACTGAAATAGTGACATACCAGTCGGTGACTGGAAATGCTACCCGAAAGTCTGCAAGTTGTGAGCAAGGCTTGGGAGGGAATTGTAGCGTGGGGCTCAGGTTGAAAGCCTTGCCCTCATTGCACTTTGGTCAGTGACTGCGGTTGCAGTCATGACCAGCTGGTACTAGTTGTAGTTGCAGTTGCAGCTATTTGAAGTTGTGGTACAAGGAATGCCTGGAAGGCAAGCCACTCGCAGTGCGAGGGCGAAACCTGGTGCTTTAGTTTTTAGATCACTTTTGCTTTTTGCTTTCTGCTAAGCAATACAATCGGCAACAACAACTTACGGAAGTGCCAGCTTCCCTAACACGGTTTTTCGTCTCGTGGACGTACTACAGCTTGAGGCTCTGGTGGATTTGACAAAAGCTCCGTCCTCTCGTTTTCGGAGATCTGAGGTTATGCCATATGAGCCTGCACAACTCGACAAGATCAAGATCAAGATCGTGTTCAAAGGTTGGATTATGCTCACGTGGTTTATGACATCATGAATGTCGTTATCCTTCCCCTGGCTTGCTTTCCGAATGCTTGGCTACGTTTGTGGAAAGTCTGACAAGTTTCCAAAATTGCGAGCAAGTTCATTTGAGATTTCTTCAGGACTCCGGAATCAGGAGGGCTAAGATAAAAATTGTCCGTCATCGGTAGTCACAGTCTCACGCCGTGCATTTGGCGAACACTACGAGAATCCACAGGCGGAGCAACACAGAAGAATCCTTGTATTTTCTTGTTCTTGTTGGCTGGTCGTCTCAAGAATTGAGTGTTCTTGTTTGATCCCCACTTCTTGTTTTATCACGCGAACACCCGCTCTGGTTGGCACTGCACACGCGTGGAACTCGACAACTTCATCTGGTTGGTCTCACTGTACTTTTATGTGGACATACCATTTGCAGTCTCAGCCGTGTTGCGTCCGAAGCGAAGACTGTTGGTCATGTCTATTGGGCATTGCTCCGGTTTGGAATACGTTAACATCGATGCCATGTTGCACACGATTTTATTCGGAGCGATATGATAGCTAGACTGCAGTCTGGTTACCACTTCTTGTAGTACCCCAAGCTGAAATCCGTAAAGCGAAGGGTATGCTCGACTACAAATGTTGCAACTTGGTGCTGCCCGACACGAGTTTCTCCAAGACGCAACGCAGTGAAAATCGAAAAGAGGTTCGCAAGTGCAAAGCGTGCACTGGGAATGTGAACCGTGGTGCCAAACCACTGGTGCAACCTACGAGAGAGAAACCTCAAGTGCCTTTACGTACGCGGAACAAGAAGGCGGAGAAACGCAGCCAAGAAGCAAGTGCGGTGTTCACGAACAAAGTGGGGAGGTTGAAAATGGCGAAACGAGCTTTGCAGAGGAAGAGGGACGAGGCCAGCAAGTTGAAAATGACCAAGAGACGCGAGGAGTACGAGCAGCAGCTGAATAAGGAGGAGAAGGATCTGGCACGACAGTCGGCGTTGCTCAAGCGTGAAAACCCGAGGGCGTTCAAGAGCTTGATGGAGGATATCACGATTAGGAAGCCGCCAACACATGAAAAGGAAAAGAGGAGCAAGAAGAAGAAGGCTATCCCTGAAAAGAAGAAGCGGTCGAAACGTAACGCGGACGAAGCTGTCGAGCAGGCAAGTAAGAAGAGGAAGGGGCCAGTGGTGGACTCGTCGATGTACGTCCCACCAGCTTCTACGGTCGATGAAGTACCTGCGCGAGTTAGTCCAACTCGTTCGAGGGCGAGATCGCAGCCCGATACTGTGCAGCCGCAGACTGTCGAAGTGAAGAGCGAGGTGAAGACAGAGCTGCCGAAAGTGGAGATCAAAACGGAATGATCAACGCAACGTCCATTTTGGCTTTGGACATGGAAGATAATGGTAAACATCCATGATTTTTCGAAAATGCACTTCAGGCCCTGCACAGCTTGTGTTGCTTTTGCGTCAGCCTCCGATACTGTGGCTAGTCAACTACGCAACTGCGAAAAAATCCGCGAAAAGTTCCTCAAACGGACCACTCTCCGCATCACACTTACAAATTTCTTTTGGACGGATAAACTGCACAATTAAGTGAAGAAGTTGATCAGGAAGATGCACCAGCACATGTGCTCGAAGCTGTTCGCTCGCGTGATCGGCGTCACACCCGCGGTACCGAATAAGGAACAAGTCTTTAACCTGTTCCCATCGCCAGTCCTTCGCGAACTGCTCCGCAATATTCAGAATCACCGGGTTTGTGAACCCCGGACCCGCCTCATATTCAGAAGAATCCTGAATGTAGCACCACGTTGCGTTGCTTACTTTTGGGTGATTTTGCTGGTCCATTAACTGAAGCACGCAAGCCATTCCTACTCGAATTGCAGCTTTGGTGCACTTGGCAATCGTATATTTGTCCAGTGGACCGCCGCACCCCTTGTATCGCTTCATATCGTTAGCCGCCAGAGCATGTTTGATCTTTGGATGCTCGCAGATCGCCAAAGCGTGAGGCTCGTTACCCGACTCGATCACTGCATGAAGCACGTGAAAAGGGTGGTTCTGCACGGCGTACTGCTCGAAACTAATCTCATCAAGGAGACGCAACGCCAATCGGGTGTGGCCTCGCTCACTCGCAAGAATCAAAGAACTGCGAACTTCTCCATCGCAGTGAGACCACTTCAAAATCCCCCCTCCTTTCGCGGCATTCCATTTCATCAAACATTCAACGACTTCCCACTCCACGCCGTGGTGACAGGCATACAGCAAAACATTCCGCTTTTGTAGATCGCGAGACCCTAGCACCGCTCCATTTTCCATCAACAAGTCGATCATTTCAACAGCTTTGTTGGCATCCGGGTGCACGGCAGCGATAAAAAGTGGGGTTTCTCGATTACGATTGCGTGCTTGTGCCAAGAGAGGCTCATTCTCAAGCATTTGCCGCAATACCCCCATGTCTCCAGATCTTAGGTTCTCGTGGAAAGTTTTGCGTAAAGCGGGCGCAAGAGAACGCGTTGGATCCACTCGCTTTCGTGCTGCTAGGCCACGGAATGTCATCGTCACATTGGCCGGGAAAATTCGCGAATGGCTCAAACGCTTGGTCACCGCACCGTTAAGATGCCGCAACCTGGGACGAGGAATTCACAAATGCGTCTGTCCCTGAAAAAATCCAAGAACTCCATGGCTTAACATTCAAGGGCTGATTTTGAAGTACAATAGTGAAGGACAAGCAGTGATGCCAATAGAACACGAGGTATAATGAACTAGGCAGCATCCTCTTAGAATAATGGTTAAATGAAATCCCAATTAATGCATTTGTAGCACTATTGCCCCATTCGTGGCACAAAAATCTAGTCCATTCTCAACGAATAATCGTGCCACGTGAATGCACCGCACCTCAACGCATTCACATCTTCAAGAATGCCGGTCCCGGAAATTCTACCGGTCTTGCAAACTCCAGAGCTAAGCAAAACATTTGGTCTGGAAGACGTACAAATAAATGCGTTCGCTTGCCATCGTAGAGTGGCACCCGTATTAGAAAGAAGCTCTTGGTTTGAGCTCATCG
>JAHWLE010000621.1:0-19657 GCA_024679135.1 Phytophthora foliorum | reverse complement strand
GTTCAATGTACCTTAAGCTCGCCAACAGGCATCCCACGTAGCCGAGCGTGTTCAGACACTACAATAAGCTAACTACACTTACCGAAGTCGGACTTGACCCTAGTTGGCTTGGGGGGAAGACTGCTGATTTATTTCTGTCTTTTTATGGCTCTGAGAGCCTCTGTAGGTCATCCTATAGCTAGTCCTATATCTATATACAAATATCAAGTGCGAACAGATCTCTGTGGGGGATCCTAAATCCGACTCTATACGGCCGAGGGGACGACCGGTTCCGGCTAAGTGCGGATCCAAGGTGGGTACAAAATGAGGTTTCTAACCTCGGCCGGGGTTTTATTAGACCCAGCCGAGACCTCTGTCACTATCATTTCCTAGTCACTTGGGCGCGGGAAATGTAATCAGCCAATCGGGGCTGGTTAGAACCTTTCACCGAAAGGCTCAACCGTGGCTGTCTGGGCAACCGAGCTGTCACAGCTCGGCCGAAACCCAACGCCACAAACACTCCGGATGCTGAACCGCTCAGGTCATCACTTCTTGTATCCAGTCATCGGTGCCCTCTGTCTGCTCAAGGCCTGGCGTGAACTTCCACTAAATATCTCGGTGGGTGTGTTCGTCAACAACAGAGGCCAGTCAGCTGCATCTCAGCGACGACACTGGCAACATCACTCCGTAAAAGCTGCTTCAAGCCTCGATTACAACCCGGCGGAATTCAGTGCGCACTCCTTGCGAGCTGGTGGTGCAACGCACATGTACCGTGCCGGTGTTGATGCATTCACAAACCAGTTCCATGGACGCTGGGCATCCGACACATTCAAGCAATACACCAGACTGTGCAAGGAATCGGTCGAGGACCTCGCAGCCAAGCTCGTGTCCGGCCAAAAGCGCATGCATCGCCTTCAGTGAGGGCTTACGGAACCAACTCCTTTCATGGGGTTTCGACTCGATCTCATGACTCATCCGAAGTTGCTTCTGTAGACTCTCACTGAATAAAGACTCGCGTTTTTGTCCCCCACGACGATGTACCCCACGGCTCGGAAGAGACGGCAGACACAGAGACAGTTTTACCGGTATTGCCCCCTCCTCTCAAAAAAGGGAGTCAGTTTTATCGGTACTACCGTCTCCTCGGGCGAATCTCCTGAAACCGGAGACGAAACCACAATCTCCAGAGATCCATCTTGCTGCTAAAAGCTGCCGTTTCAGCTGCCGACCCCGCACTCGCGAATGGCGCAAAATCTCGTAGAAGTTTCCCTTGGTGAGTGGCTGAAAAGGAGAGAGCTCAAGCATTTTTTTACGGACGATCTTGCATCCGAAATGCCGCTAAAACTGCAGTAGACGAGTCGTAAAATTTTCTACAGCTAAGCTTACTGATCGATTGCGTGCCAAGCGCCTGCCGATGGTGGTTGCGCCTTTCGATCACCAAGCCTGTCGTTGAGCAAGAACGCTATATTTGGTGAAGTTGGTAGCCACAGTGACAGCTGTGGCGAGCTTGAAGTTGCTGGTTTGGGAGCGTCCGTGGTGTCCGGCAGGGAAGTCACAGGACACGAGCGTGCAGCTGCACTTGGCACTCAGCAATGTCTTGGGCCCGGGCTGATACGTTCGCAATGGCCATACCTAAATTGCGGTCATTGATTCGGGCGCTCGAATCCTCGGCTTACACCTCCAGTTCTTCAGCTCCCTCGGACGCCATGGTGACTCTTCAAGATCAGGTATTTTGCTGCCTGGAGGCGCTTAAAACGTTGGTGCTCGGCAGCGGGGTCAAAGGCATTGGTCCAAAACGTAACCAATAGCAGAAATGGATTATATAAACCAATCCGGAACTCTGACATAGGAGATCGGGGAGAATCTCTCGGATCTCCTTCCAGCTAAGTGCGTCTCCCTCCGCTTAAATACGGGGGCCAAGAGACGTAAAACCTCGAGAGACGGTCTCTCGAGGTTTTAAATCTCCCTCTCTGTCTCCTCGCCTTCTAGGCATGATGTACCCACTTCTTGAAGCCCGATTAGCCAAAGCGATGAAAAGCACAATAAAGTTCTCTATTTAGACATGATGCGAAGTCTTCCGTTCCGGCTGTTAGTCGTGAATGATTTCGATATGCGAGATGCCGGTCGACACGACCAACACAACTGGCACCAGCCCGGCGCCGTCGAGGACTCGGAGCACGAGACGCTGTGGAGATCTCCGCCGTAAGTGCGCCGAGGCACCACCCGCTCTTCAAAGGCCCCTCTACTAACCTCGTAACTGTTGGGCAGCAACAGCCTGTACCCGCAGGAGCTGGGGCTCATTCTACTGTCTGTGGAGCCCGCGACGATCAAGACTCTGCGGGTGAAAGTGGAACTTGCGCGGGCGCCAGCTCGACGTGAGTCTTCTACCCTCGGCCTCAAGCGGCCAAGTTTCGTTAATATTTGTTGTTTGCTTGGCCAGTTGAAATTTCAGCTGGACGACTGGAAAACGTGGACGCTCCGAGCCATCTCGATGCAGTGTCTCGCTATCTTAGTGCGGACTGGACACCATGCTGGTAGGAACGGTTGTACTCGGTGCGGCTCACAATACTAAACGACTGGTAAACCTGTCGTATAGCAAAGTCCAGGTCTGGGAGGCGTGCGCGTCGGCAAGGATGGACACAACACGAGAAATTGACTCCAAGGATGTTCGCCTTAATGTGTCGGACTGTTCCTTCATTAAACTCGTTGTACACGCGCCACACGAAAGCGCTTTCAACCGATCTCACGAGGTATTGCTGCATTTTTTTTTTAGCTGCTGCTGGCATTTGGAAATATGCGTGACCAACTACCGGATTCGGTATTCATCCAGGTTGTACTGGAAGATATTGAGCTATTAGGTCTAACTGAAGATGCAGTTTACCACACGCGAAACCTTGATCCGAGTTCGAGGATAGTCGACAGGGAGGTTGGTCCGCTCAGCAACGGTTTTGGTCGCATGCGTCGCCCCGTGCTGCTTTCTCCAGCTAATGACAGTGACGAGCTGCAAGTCGTTTTGTTAGATGCCGGCGTCCCGATGAGTCTCGTAGCCCAGGTTGTCACGATCCCAGATGCTGAAGCTGTAGTATCGGTTCCTTCCCATGAAGGCGACAAGTCATCACTTGGTAGTGCTGGTGAGGTCGTCCCTGAATTGATCTGTCAACATAACGAATTCGCCAGCGTCCTGAAGAGTGGCAGTGGCACCATTGCATCGCAAGTAGGTCGCGATGGCAGCAACCAAGACAGGCAGCTAACGTCACCCTTCGACCAAGCACTCCGACAATACATCGAGCAAACAGCTCGTGAGAAAGCTGTACTTGAGAAGATCCTTGCCCCAGAAATCTGCAAGAGCACAGACGAGGTGGCGACTTGGCAATCCCCCACAATAGCACCCACTGATCCCGCTAACACCAACGAGATCACGCTATACACGTTTGGAGCATTTTTCACACAATGTCTGCTCTGTGGTGGATCCGATACCCAAGTAATGTGTGTACAGATGGTTGAGCGCTTTGCTCGACTTCTCAAAAACGTCATTGGTGCAACATCTGCGCTCGAGGGTATCGTTGCACTTATCATTATAAGTGTTCGGGAGGCAAAGTCTTCTCATGTGTTCCGCGCAGCAATTCATCTAGCGCATACTCTGTTCCTGACTAAAACGACAAGTACGATGAAGACAGCATTACAATATCAATCTGTGGAACTCGACAGTGGCAATATCCTGGATCAAAATGACACGTCGTCGCTAGGGCTAATAGAGGAAGTTGATAGCACTAACTTGAGCTATGGCCTTCGAATCATTCTGGAGGCAACACTTTCAAGCCAACTTTGCTGGTCCTCCACCAATCACGCTAGCAAGCCAATGTTTCGTTTGAGCTCACGCAACCAGAAGGTCTCGGATCAGCTTTCTAAATTGCCTCCTTCAATCGACAGGGAGTTCCTGCAGTTAATCCGTTTGCTGGTCGGGCAAGATCTAACCTGTGCGAGCTTCTTCGAAGAGCTGCTTGATCTTGCTCCTTCTGATAGTGTTACCGGGGTCGTTTTCACGGCGAACCGTTTGCGATTGCTTCGGTTGGTCTTGCGGAATGACATGATTCACTGTCAAATTTCAACGAACGTGAAGGCCAATATACACTCGCTTTGTTCCAACCGGTTAACGCTGAAAAAGCCTTCACCCGATGCTCGGGAAAATGCAAAGCTTGATGACAAAGAAGCAGTAGTGGTACGACTTGCTTCGGAGTGCTTAAACGAAATAGACCGACCATCTTCGAGTTCTCAACATGCCAAGGATAACACCAATCCTGTCAAGGGTCTATTGGTCTCTGTGCACCGACACTTGCAAGTCTCAAGTATTCCAAACAGTCATCACTCCTACTGCTACTACCACACTGCTTACTTTGTTCAAGACCCGCTCACGGAATCTGAGATTGCAGAGTTTGCCGAACTAATGCAGCGATACTTTTCAGCCCAACCTCGTCCGAATGCACTGTATCGACACTCATTTGTACGTGCGACTCAAATTGATTCAGAGAAGGGTGATATGGTTCAATGTGAGCTGTTTCAAAAAGGCAACATCACTTTCCAAGGCCAAATTGTTGCCCGAACACCACCGAAAGGAACTTTTCACGAGGAAATTCTACGAAAGGTGGCTCCATTTGTGTTCGACGTCGGTACTTCAAGCCTCAAGAAGGTGGTTGCTACAACACTGTTACAGCCCCCACCTCACCAAGAAATGGTGTCAAGTTTTGCGGCTTTTCGAGGAACAATTGAACGGCGTAGCGATCCCCCCAAACGAACGAGCAAAGTTTCCCCCGAAGATCACTTACAAACTGACGTGGCTACCAATGTTTTGACAACGGCGAGTAGGCAACCGAGCAACAAAGCTGTCAGCACTGCAATCAGTAGTTTGCCGGCGGATACAGCTTCTGCAGAAAGCCCAGTTCAGAGCGCAGAAGACTCTACGCTTATTGCTGATAGCACGCTTTTAAAGCAAGTGTCATCCGCAGACAGAAATTCAATTTTAATTCCTGTCAGTGTTGAACAAGCTCTTCAAAAGACTGAAAACTCTAAGCAAACAGCTATTGTCAATCAGTCAGACCGACACAGAGGCGAGGCCAAAGTTAAAGGCAAAGAGAAACACAAAGGCAAATCCAAAAACGATATTAAGAACGCAGACAACTGCGCACTTCAGTAACAGGCTATCAGCGGCTAACTAACTGTCAGTCTTCTTCAATGATTGATAGCTGCGCACGTTTTGATTCAAGGAAAGTTCGTATCGCTCCTGGAGCTCCGGTGGTAGTTTCTTGACGAAATGTTTCCTTATGAATTCTTCGTCAACGTCACAACAGAGTGCAAGTACTACCTGCTTAGCAGCTTCACGGATAAGCGAGTTTTCGTGTTGAGCAGCGTCGCTGAGCAGCAAAAAGCGAAGAATACGTCGGGGTGCGATATCAAAACTTGCGCAACAGTGAAACGACAATAGTAGCGCTGCTAAAAGCTTCAAGAGTGCTAGAAGCTGCTGGTCTGAGTGTTGAAAGTTTCTGTTCTCAACATGTTTTAGAAGGAGGTGTGTCACGAATGTCCCTCTTGTTCGTGTCGATGCGCCGACCTACTTCCAAACTAGCGTGAATTCACTGCATGAGGGAGCGAAATTTTTATGGGTTCCCACCTTTAAAATGGTGAACCCAGCAGCGCTGCGTTCTGGCGGTTCGCGCGAGTCAAGCCTTTCTAAAAGTCGATCCACAATTTCGGCAACCTATAGCATCGAATATTTCACGAGTTACTGTTAGCTTCAGATAGCGCAGATGCTCCCAAAATGCATGTACTAACATGTTTTTTTGATGCAGCTGCGTCCTGAAAGTATGGTGCAAAGGTTAACTGTGCCCGGAAAACCCCACAGCCAGCGGCAAACACTTTAGCGTTTGTGTCATCCAGCACTGCAGCCAATATCTCCAGAACTTCTGCATCTGTTATTGTTGAAGACTGTGAGCATTCTGCAAGCTGCCATAGTAATGCCTCTCTCTCTTGCCATTGACTTATCTTGAGCCTCTTCAGTACATCATGTGTTTTAAGCCCCTGAAGTGCTGTAGGCGCGTTTGCATCTTTACCGCGGGGACTCGGCGAAGAGGACATTTGCTGGGATAGCATCTTCTCTAGATGATTTCTGCGACGCTCAAACTCAACAAAATATTCTAGATCATTGATATGTTTGGTATCTGCGAGTTCTTTTGGTAATTGCCCAAGTAGATCGATCAAGTGGCCAACTTCCTGCTCCAAGGAAGTCCACGGCTGAATTAACTTCTCATTGCCAGCAAATTGAACAAGTTGCCTGCCAATCTGAATGTCTGCGAAAATTTGCTCAGGCGTCTTCATTTCCTGGGTGTCTTGAATCCAGATATCTGCTGCTCGTGGAGATCTCATTTCCCGTTCGTGCGCTGGGCTGGGGGTGATCGTGTCGTAAAACCTATGGGCGCGACGACGAGGTGACACTACGTCTCTTGGTGCGCTATTGATGGGAGATGGTATCATCGGAAGCACCACGTTAGCAATTTTCTGAGGTCCCAAAGCTGCTACTGACGCTAATCCAACTTGGCTAAAGAGGTTGGTTCTTGTCTGATGGCACGAATGCAAAACCAGACGCAACAGCGTAATCCTCGACGTCGGTCGGGGAAGCTGCACCTCTTGGAGTTCGCAAGCAGCAAGCTGCGCGTTTTCGTTGCTGAGAAAGCGCACAAATCCGAGTCGCTCGAATCTGACGCCGGTCCTACCGTCGTGAATTCCATCGCTTGTCGCTGCGGACGTGAAAATCTCAACTCGGGTCGCCACTTTGAACGGGTGCGATAACAAATTCACCTGCTCGATGCGCGTCGGCGAACCTCGATTGACGCGAAAGATCAACTCTTGCGGGAACTCGCAGAATTTCTCCGATTCCCACACCGCCAACTGCGTCGACGGCAAGCTCGATCCGCCTTGGGACAGCGTCAGGTTGGCTGCGGGGAAGCGCTCATCCTCACTGGAGCAGTACAGGAGTTCCAGCAGAGCACAAGCCCGCTCGCCGCCACTCATGACTACTGAATTCGACACAAATTGGGCACCGTAAATACCCACTTCAACGGCAACAAAAGGACGCACACTCGTTTTCCAGAATGATGGTGCTTTATGTGCGGCACACCAGTCTTATTTGTTCCAGAAGGACCAAATCGTCACAATTGAAAGCGCAAAGTGAGCAAGTATGCCGACGCTGAGTGACGACGAGCAAGAGCTGATCCAGAAGGACCGCGAGGCCAATCCTGGCTGCTTCTACTCGACGGCTCTGTCGCAGAGCTGCAGGTCCATTAACGGCGACAGCAAGTGCGAGATCATCAAGAAAATCTTCCGCCAGTGTCCCAACTCGCGCAAGGAGCTCATCTCGAACCGCAAGGAGATCACGGAGGACGAGCACGGCGGAGAAGCATCCACCGGAGACTTTTTCAATCGGGAGAGGATGGATCCACGGAAAGGGTGCGCGTCGATTGGGACGGAGGTTTTAAGAACAGAGTGCTGACTGTGGCTTGGGTCTCTGTGATGCAGAGGAGACAAGGACTTCTTTTTCCAGCAACGGTATGTGCATTTGGTCTTTTGGAGGATTTTGGCGGCTGACTTTTACTTCTTGCTGGTTTTGCTATTAGTGGTGATGACTTTGAGGCCCAAATGAGTCCATTTGACTTCCTTCGACAAGAGATGCTGCGTCCATTTGAAGGTACGAACTGACTGCTGCTAAGTGGAGGAGTTTAGTGGTGGTCTGATGATTTGTTGCGCTGTTATTGCTCTTGCTGCAGATTTTTTTGGTGGCGGCATGATGGGCCGTGGTGACTTCAATCCTTTTGAAGGTCTGGAGGGAGAGTTTGAGCGGATGCCGGTGCGCCCGCCGTCGCCCACGCCCAATCGCCCTTCACGACAGGCTCCTTCGAACCCTCCACACTACTCCTTCCAGCCCTCACAGGGGAAAGACTCTCATGGTACGCTATTAGCTGGTTCAACACTTGTGATGGGATACTGTCTCTCATGATACTTTTGCTGGCTTCATGCAGAGGCCGACGCAAAAGCGCGCGTACAAGGCAAGAGCGACATGTTCGCAGACTACTCAGGTCGTGTGGACGAAATTTAATGTCTGTCTTTGCGAAGTCGCAGAACGGTGTGTCTTCAGTTGTGCACACGGTGCAGCACACCCTCCAAAGCGATGCATCCAGAATTTCTGGTGTGAACACAGCTCAGGTTATTCGAGCATTGCCGCGGCTCGGACCATTCGAGTTGGAGCCTCGATTGAATAGTCTATTATCCTATTTGTTAAATAGACTGCCAATTTGTTAGCAGCACACCAAGTGAAAGATTGTCGTCGATACGAAAATTGCCATCTATAGATAGCGAAATATGATTCATTCATGCAGACAACGCATTCACGTTCTGCACAAGAATGAGCGAGAACTTCAGCAACGACGTCTCTGATCCTCTTCAAAATGCTGCTGAAGAATCAAAGGCCCGTGATAGTGATCATCTCCTGGAAGAATTCCGTGCAAGTCGGCTGGCTCACCCAAACTCTGCTCCTGTGACCAAGACATTCGCTACTCCTGGTTTTCTTAAATGCGAATGTGTTGCTGCTACGAAAAGAAGTCGATACAAAGAAATGGTGTGTGGTGCTCACAAGCTGACACTTCGGAACTCGCGGCCGCACCTGGAATCTATTGAATACGCGCAGAAGATAGTTTCTCTTGCGGAACAGAACTCTCCGCTCTCCAGGTCAATGTCAACGCTAACTTCTACTTCACTTCGAAGTACCAGACAACCAACTAACGGCACTTCTGGTGAAGAATTCGACTCCGTGCTGCTACGAGCCTCCAAAAGCACGAGCTATCTTCGACAGCAGCACAACTTTACCAGCGAGCCAAGTATTTCGTTACTACCTTCGCTCGCTTCAAAAAGCACAGCACGGTCTAGTACTGAAGGCATTGTAGCCGAGAAACCCAGTAGTGGACACAAGAACTTTTCACCGTCCTCGCTCGCTCTTGATGCACCGACGACACTACCTTTGCAGGAAGCCCAGAAGATGCTCGAGCCGTGCAACAAAATTATTCGTGTGAACACAGACATTCAAAAGAACATGGCCATTCTGTATACAAGGGATCTACGCTCTTAGCAGCAATGGGGAAATTCTCAGCGTCGCTACAAGATGCGGAGCAAGTTGTGCTCTTGGACCCAAGATCGACCGTCGTACGTTGAATGTTTGATCTCATTTGCTGCTAACATACTCTACACTAATTTCAGCGTATTGAAACTTCAGGGGTACTACCGCAAAGGTTACGCACTGTGTGGCCTTGGGCACTTTGCGGAGGCAAGCCGAGCCTTTCAACAAGGCCTAGCATTCGATGTTAACTGCTGAAACCTGCATCATGGACTTCAACTAACTCTTAATCACTCTCAATACAATTACTAGCAAGGATAAAACAAAATAAACAATTTATTGGTGCTCCTGTGTACCGTACCTTACGCATTGACTCAACATACTTCGCCAACACACACGCTACGCTAGATAGGATTGATACGCCCATGTTGGCATGCCTATGCCCGACAGTCTCTGCCTACCTGTCAAGCGGTCATCAATTCGTAACTAAACACCTGGATTCGCATACATGAAATTGTCCACGACGAGAAAAAAAAACGTTAGCGGGTCTCATCACGACCCATGTCCTGCTCTGCTTCCCACGAAACGTGATGCCTTTTATTTAATAACCTTAATACTACCGATCTACCAGCACTTCCACTTCGAACCTTCCTCACGATGTTGCCGCCTCCTCGTTTTCACACCGATTCTGCCTGGAGTGCTCGGCTCGCCAAACATTGTCCAGTGATGTTGATCCTCTCCCTCAACCCACAGAAGATCGTAGTCCATTGAATCCTGAGCTGTGATTGCTGCAAGGAGTGAGGACAAACCACAGAATTCACTCAATACCTTGTGAACTCTGGTTGATGCACTCTCAAAAATGGACCAGAATGGCTTGAAAGACGATGCTGCGCTGGAACATTCAACTCGACTTTGAGTAGAGGAGGCAGATTTACTTGCGTTGAAATCCACTTCATCTTCGTCTTCGCTATCCAAGCCCAGTCCAGCTGAAATCACCTGCTGTACAGTTGAAAAGAGTGTATTGCACTCGCCGAAGGTTTTACGTGGTTTGTGTGCCAATCCCCGCTTCGCATTATCTTCATGAGAATCGACACCACTCTTAAATTCACTGGAAGCATTTGATGCACTGTTGTCCTCTTCGGAGCCATTGGCTGAGGATGGTCCAGCTGCATCAATACCTCTGTCCACAGCAATGAGCCCCGGAGATACCGCTGCGACTCCATCATTAGTGCGAAGACGAACAGTGTTATCTCTTGGTCCACGGTGGTCGGCATGCTCCTCCGAATCGCCTGTGCTTTCAGCTTTGGTGTTGCGCCTGTTGGACACTCGTAATGGCACAACTCTCTTCTTCTCCCCTTTACTGTTTAGTCGACGCGTCTTCGTAGGTGGACGCTCTCCATCGACACTGCTCTTTGGTGCATGATCCAGAGGTATAACATCGTCCACTCTGCGCCTTTTCTTCTGCACTTCCTCTGGAGAAATAGTCTTGGCAACACTCACCGTGCGAGGGGGTGACTGTCTCGCAGCTGACCTGGTGCTCGAGCTCTCCCCCCTTCTCCGGATGATTACCGGGGTTTGCTGCACCTTCCAGAGCCTGGTACCCTCTTGTCGAGTGCTCTGAGGCTCTCGATCCAGGCGCAGTACCCTTGCCGTCAACGTTGGGACTCTCTGGAAGCAGTAGAGCTCCTTCACATCGGCGTTTGGAGCGAGTCTCCACCCAACCCGCAGCAGTCGCTCCCATTCTTCCTCCGTCAGCACCTGCAACTCCTCCACGAAACCCGCCGCAATAACAGGCCACAGAGCCACGTGCTTCCCATCACAACTCGCCAGAGCAGTCTCCGCCGCCTCAAAAGCTCGCTCCAGTGTCTTCACTCCGTCCATTTCCGCAATTGGCATCGACAGTTGCACTTCATCTGACCGACCATCACTCTGATGGTTCGTGTACCGTACACAAAATAGGCCTTGGCGGGAATAACCAAACCCGCGCCATTTTTCAAGCGGAAGAGTTCGGGCTTGAGCGCTTCGTTGACCGGCTGCTGGCGCGCGAATGGAGTCTCCGCGGCGCCCGTCGGCGGCGTCTGCACCTGTCGTATCGTCCTGTCTCTCCGACGCGTCGTTTACGCGGTCCGAGAGCCCCCTCCATCGCCCGAACGACAGCTTCGCCGAGTCCCAACAGTGCAGCGCTGACCCGAGCGCCTTTCTGGGGTTCCACGTGCCCCCAAGCGCCGAGGAGGTGGAGCTGGAGCCTGCAAAGACCCCTCAGAAGCAGGCGCTGAAGCTGGTGCTGGACCTGGACGCGACCACGAGCGGCGTCACGAGAGGCAGCGACGGCTTCCAACCTGCGACGTCGCAGTTAAGTCCGATCCTCACGTCCAACCCGTTCAGCGAGTTGTTTGAAGGCGATACACAGGATAACGAGAACGTGGCGATGGACCAAATCGCTGCAGAGAGTCGAGACGAGCTGGTTCAGAAGGTGAAGGAGGTTTCGACGTTGAAGAGACGGAGACAACGTGAGGAAGACGCAGGGAACAGGTCGCCGAGTCCACCGCCTACGATGTTGGCGTCGATGGAAATCGCGTGGCGAGATCGCAAGCGGAGAGTGACTGACAATTCGGTAGAAAGGAGTGGAGAGGTGGATGCATCACTTAATCAGGATGGTGTGAAGAATGATCAGGAGAGTGTGGAAAATAATGATAAGGCACGGGAATTTGCTGTTGCTACTGATGCAGCAGTGAGTCAAGAGAGTACTGGGGGAAAGCGCGCTGACGACTCGCTGCCAGCGTATTCGGAGTATAGCGAAGACCTTGCTCCGCAGATTTTCCAGACCATGGTTAAAGCGTCTACCAACGAGTCGAGTGTTCAGGAGAATGGGGGCAAGAATCTGTCAGACCATGACCAATTTGATATGAGCGCGATAACGGAAGATAGCGACCGGGGGACGGATTACGAAGATGAAATGGAGTGTACGCAGCAGCTTGAAGACGATGGAGCTGACGTAGACATGGACGGGACCCGCAGCTATGAAATTGCAAGTGATTGCGATGAAGAGGACACAGAAGTGTATCCGTTTTCTGATACAGGTACCCTACCGTACGGGGTTGACTCCGCCATTACAGTGGATGACAACGATGAGGAGGCAAACAACCTCCAGAAAGAGACTGCGGTCAGTGCTCCAAATGAAGAAAATTTGACCCTTGTGCCGACGCCGGATCAAAACAATGATCAGCGAGGAGCTGAGGATGAAGCAACTAGTCGAGAAGGGTCACAAGCTACGCAACAGGACTATCTGACTCCAAGAGTTATCCCCAGCCGAGGTAAACGATCCGATGCCACCGAAACTAGCACTAATCCTGTCGTCGTCGTCAATCCTAGTGGTGATGGTGAGCAGAGCCCGCAGCAGTCTCAAGGTGACAATGACCTAGATGAGTGCGTGCCTACTCAACCTAGTAAACCTCGGACGGATGGTGAGCCTGTCGTTGAGCCAAACCTGCCTTCGCAACAAAACGTACCCAAGAAGAGTGATGCGCTTTTGGTGAGCGAACATGTTGTCGGAACCGATTCTCAGACGAAAGCTATCCGCACACTTGAGTTTTCGTTCTCGATGCCTGAGTCGCAGGAAGGCGAACCACACTTCAGTGCAACCCTGTCAAGTGATGGGACAACTGTGTCGAAGAGATCAGAAACCTTCTCTTGCAGTGGCAAAACAAGCCCTTTCGAGTCTTCTATCAGCCCCGTATGGGCGGCAACTCCAACCCCCACGCCTGTAGACGGTTCTGCCGTTCCTGAGGTCACTGTTGTCACAATGGAGAACGAAATGCGTTCTAAGAGGAAAACCACATCGTTATGTGGTTTGCCGACAGGAAAGAAGCAAAAAAATTCTGCTGAAGTTACCGAATCACCCAGCCCATCCAAGACTAAGAGGAGTAAGCGCGGGTTCTTGTCGCCAGACAGAAGCAGCACGTCAAAAGGATCGGACGAAGGCGATCCGCAAACTCCACGGCCTCCTGCCCGCCGCGGCACTCGATCCTCTCAGTCCACACCTTCATCAACTCCTACAGTTCGAACACGAACAAGGACGCTAACTACTGTGCCATCACATCGTGCATATGCTTCAAGATCTCGAACGCTATTCAAGTACAAGTTCGAGTTTTGCCTAACGGGCTTCGTGAAGACCGGTGAAGAAAACTTGAAGGAGTTGATTGAAGGTCATGGAGGCAAAATTCCTGAAAGGTATCAGGATATTCTGTACAAAAACAACGTCAAAGCTGTGGTAATCGCAACACCGGTATCATGGCGCAAGCGCAAGTTTATGCAAGCTGTGGCGTGTGGAATCCCCGTCGTTCATACAGATTGGATTCACGATTGTATTGAAGCTGGCTATGTGTTACCTTTCGATGGCTATCAAGTGCCAACAGGCTACTCCGTTACCACTCGAAAATTCGAGTGTTTACCCCCTAGAGAGGTAGGTCATGTCGGACAGGTCGAAAGCCTGAACGGTTGATTGCATCACTTAACCTTTTTGCTGCGTATGCCCGTGCGAACAGCTACACATTTTTGAAGGCTATTCCTTTGGTATTGTCAGTGACGTGGCACAAACGTCGAAGGCAGAAGCGAAGGACAGGGCCAATCTGATGGCACTTATTTTGAAGGCTTGTGGTGCTGATGCTGTATACGAGGTTGGTTCATCAGTATCAGTAACAGTCTGTGTGGCCGATATTCAGTCGTCTTCTAACGCGTGTCGTGACTTGTAGAATCTGTCCACCAAGAGCGACGTCAACGTGGACGTGGTGCTTTGCGGCGAGTATACTCAGGTATGGAGCATTGATACGAGCCATGTTGTATAATCAACCCGTTCAACCGGTAATCGTGTATCCTTGTGTCGTCTAAAATGACTAGACTTGCCGGTACTACAAGAAAAAGTGCCGCGTGCCGGTGAAAGACTTCCAGTGGGTTACCGAGTGCATGATCCTTCAGGTACGCATAACACGCCGTGTTGCAGTATGGTCTATCAACTAAACACCGAGCGTGGCTGTTTTCTTAGCGATGTCTGGATCCTGAAGAACCAGTCTTCGAACCACAGCGCGTAGGCTGCGAAGACGTTTTTGCAGCGAACGCTGAAATTGGTGACAGCGACAAGTACGTGCTGAGTCTTGTTCCCCACATACGTGTGAATGGCTCGCTCATATGTTCTTATTACGTTTTGATAGCACGACCCTGAAGTTATACACGGGAGAGCTTGTGATGGCGGACATCTCGGGTAGCGCAGCCGACCACTACCTCCTGTTCAATGTCTGCGAAATCCTTAGTATTCACGTACATGCCCGAAAAGATGAAGGCTCGCAGTCAAAGCGGAAGGACAAAGGAAGCCGCGTTATGCTTCGTGTGGGCATGTTGAAACGGTACGTTTTCGGGTTTTGCTTCGTGTAGTTGCTGGTGCTGGGTTTGTTATGCTGACAATATTGCGCTGCGTGTGGAATGAATAGCGAGCCTTACAATCCCATGCTGTCAAAATCCCCCGTCAAAGAGCTGGAAATCTCATCATCACAAGTGAAAAGAAGGGTGGTGGCGATTTCTGAGGCGGACTATGGCAAGCTGAAGTACAAGGATGAGAGTATCTTTTATTTGGCGGATGAGATCGACCCGGACAAACTCGCCGTGTCAGAGCGCATATGGCTGACACAGTGAACGCTTCGTTGCTTTGTTGTTGTTAATGCTATCACAAAACGTCTCCGCTTCAGGAAGATCCCTCATGTGCGTTTCACTCGTGTTGCTCTTCAAAGTCACCCTGATCTCGCGCATTTCGTTCATCAAGAATCATTCTGTTGGGGATGAATAAATGAAGCCACGGCTAACAACCCGAAGAAGGCCAATTTAGCACGATTGAGAGTGAAGCTGCTGGCGCTGTCAACTGGTACGTACTTTTCGCATAGGGTCAACACCAGTGTCCGAGAAGATAGTCTGTTTGGAGAAACAATCGCACGCAGCAAAAGCACTGAGTCTGTAGGCTTACCCCACTACCTTTCGTAGAGCGTACCTGCCACGAGATAATGCCCAAGTGAGTAAGCATCATGCGGTAGTAGTTGGTGAAATTCTCGGCCAGAAAACTCCATTTACCACGCAGGTCTCTAAACCAAAGTTGTGGTGCTTCTGTTTGCAGTAATAATGAGCAAGAGTCCTCAAAACAGCCTAGAACATGATGAACAGAGAGTACCATCGAGGTAGATGAGCGCGACAGTGCCGTATTTTGACGATGTCTCGAGAGAAAATCCTACGAGTTCCGTGTGGTTGATCTGGGAGCCAAAACCAGGCGTCGTATTGTCAACTATGCCAGAATACCATCCAAATCACACCTACCTTTCTCAAGTCGAGTCGATGCTGATCTACAGACCGGCATTGTGAGGTGAGATCCTTGACCGAGAACCGTTGCAATTCCTGAACCGGATTCAGCAAGAAATGACCGACCAAGGTGGAGTGGTCTGAATGGCATGATCGAAGCAAAATATTACAAGCTGATGTTAACGGCATTGCACCGCAGCTACCTTTCTGCGAGATACCATACCGCGAAATGGTGCAAACCATTTTACCGACAACCCGTTAGCGATCGAGTAGAACCGCTTCAAGTCGTCTGGAAGCAGATACGGCGAGTTTTTCTGAGCAACTCATCAACGTCGGCATGAATGCTTATCCAGTTTTTCGCTTCCTCATCAAGATACACACCTGCTCCCAGAGCCCAAGTTCCACCTGGGAAGCCCCAACGAACGGCTTTGACTCGACGCGCGACACACGCTCGTGAGCCTGCAAATACGAAAACACTCCCAGGGAAATGGCGTCCAGATGCTGCATTGGTGCTGCCGAAGAGTGAGCAGGCGCTCGGATTCCAAGATATGCACGGGAACAGGCGGAGTCAACGTTGTAATCCTCTAGCAATATTACGACGGAATAGCAGCTATCACAACGATCTCCTAAACGCGCAACGTGGTCCGATTACATGACTGAGCACTGCTCTTGGCCTGGGCCGCCACCAACTACAACCACAAATCAACAAGATGTGATTAGGAACTACGCCTCTCCTGAACAAAGTATCAAAAGTTGGACTTACAGGGCATGCCAGGCATTCCAGCCATACCGGGGAACATGCCTGCGCCCTGTAGAACGCGGACACAACACAGTTAGGCTCTGTACGTAGTTTCTGCGCTAGCAAGTCAACGAACCATGTTTGGCATAATCGGCATCCCTTCGTTATCGAACTGCAAGCCTGTGCACATCGAGTTAAATGCAAGTAGAAGTAAGATGAAGATGCTCACCTCTTTTTAATAACGACAACATACTATGAAGGAGACGTACCTGGGGCAAGGTCCTTCACGATCTCCGAAGGCGGCTGGCCTGTCTCCTGCATCTCCTGCATAAGCTCTGACAGCCGAGCGTAATTATCCGGCTCCGACTCATACACTGCGACAATCTGCTGGAAGTACTGGTACTGCTTGCCATATCTGCGGAAAACAGTTTACAAACTTCAGGAGGACAGTCGACAGAAAGCAGGCACGCATACACAAATGCTAACCGCTCGTAGTCTTCTTTAGACAACAGCGACTCTTTCTCAGCCAGCCACTCAGGATACTACGCAAAAAAAAGTTTGTGATTAGCCTCCATCAAGCAGCAAAGTCATATCCCCCTCCAGTGCTTGCGTACCCGCTCACAGATCTGCTTCATAGGGTCATACATGACGTCCTTCGACAGCAGTTGCTGCATCATGCCGTCCACCAAGTCCTGGAAATCGCTCTGCCCGAAAAAATCACCGTCAATGACCACACACGCAGCAAGCCACTCAACCCCTGCAGCCATCGCACCTTTTCACCCATCTCTTCGAACTTCTTCATCATCTCCGACATCATCTCCTCGCCCATAGCTTCCACCTGCGCCGTACCGACGCCTTCCATGTCTTCCGCCGCTTTCGCCATATTCTGCAGCGTCTTGGCCACGCCAGCGTTCACATCGTCCGTCTCGTCGGGCGTCGCGTCCACCTTCAACGAGCCCAGCAGCTGCTCGATGTTCTCGGTGTCGGCTGCACTCACATGACCACGCCACAAGAGCCTCAATATCTCCCCACCAACGTCCCTCACTTGACTTCACTATACCGTCCGTGCCCAGCTCTCGAAATGCCTGCTCCAGCACCTTCTGGAACTCGGGATTCTGCGCGTCCTCGAGGAACTTGGCCATGTTCTGCCCCATAGCCACAGCGTCAGCGCGTCACTCCGCCTCAATAAAGTTCGTAACAGCTTCTCTAACCTCCTGCAGCTTGTTATCTTCGCTGTCCTGCGTCGCAGCAGCGGTGGCAGCTGCTTCCTGCTTCACGCTGGCGATCTCCGACGTTTGGGCGGCGCTCACCTCGTCCGCAAAGTCGTCCAGCGCATCTGCAGAGACGCAGAGTGAGCGTGTGTAGATGGAGGGGACGTGGGTGGGTGGCTACCTTCGAGGAGATCGTCCAGATCCACTTCCTCCTGCGTCCTGGGCTCGCTCTCCTCCTCCTTGGTGCTCATCGTGGGCTCTGTCTACGTTGACACTGAAAAAAACCCACCCAGTCTTTTCATTTATCCCAGTGAAAGTTGAATAAAAATCGTTCACGGTACTCTTCAATCGGCCTGCCAAGATGCAATACAGCTAATAGGTTTACAAGTTGTAAACCTTGGGCCGTGTTGTAAATTACAAGTTCATTGACGGACATGTGTGAGCTGTCAGCGGGTTATTTGAGTTGCATTGGACTTGAGCATGCACTATTGATATTTGGCAGCAAACTTGAATCGGGGCTCGTCGACGACGCAGACACTGGCCAACAGCTACGGTTGATTTTGTTAGCAAAGTACTGGAGAAGACCGTCCAACGATACACGGCGACGAACCTTGTTGGCGAAAAGATACTCACGCAGAGCTATTGAGAGAGTCGAGACGACCATGAAGATGCAGTAGTACTGGTCGTGAATAATTGGGAACAAGGCGTGAGTGGTGAATACGGCAGAGAACGAGACAACGCTCCATGGCAAGTAGCTCACCTGTATCCAGGCGTGTTTCACGATTTCAGGCCACGGAGGGGTGTATCTACGGGAAAAGAGAGAGCGGCTTGTAAGTACCATCGTAGAGATGAACGAAGCGAATCTGCGACCCAGTCGCACATTACGCTGGCAGGGTCGATCCGAATGTTCATGAGCAACCGAAATTGCGCCGTGCCCTTTGACGAGCTCAAGTTTGATGCCCACACTGGGTACGGAGAGCGGAAATTGGCGGTGCCTGCAGCGTTTTGGGGGAATGGGCAGATTAGACCTAGATTGAGCTGCGCGAACGAAGAGCAGAAACTTACAATTGCGTTCTCTATACCCGCTGATGAGCGACTGCAACAGAAGCTCCTGCGATGTGTTGGCGGTGGGCATATTCATGATAAGTGAATCTGCGTATGGATATTGAGTGCTGTTGCGTTCGTGAGGATAGTGCCACAAGTTAGAAACTAGGAAAAGTCAACAGCACCTCGCATTTAAATGAGACCACGCACAAACCTGTCGGTGATCTCGAGTGCACTACGTTGATGCAAGTCAAGGTCTCCGTCTACATACAGCGTGCCCCCTGCAAACGATGACGAATGTTGAACCATCGCCAGCACGTCCATGTTGAGTCTGGCGTAGTTCTACTCGCAATGAACCACCACACCGTAGTGTTACAGTATGTCACTTACGCCCAACGTAACCACAGCAAGTGCACCTTCAGCGTGTAATCGAGCACGACTGCCACGGTTGCTTGTCGAATGGTCTCATTTGTCGAAAGCGTTGTCGTCACCTCAACGTGAAGCGTATCTGCTATCCCGTCCAAGTTGATATCGGTACTAGAAGTCTTCAAAGGGACGATAAGCTTGTCAACAAATCTCCAACAACAGAAGACATAATTACCTGAATTTGAGCAGTTCGAAGACTTTCGTTCGAGAAGATCTGCTGGACGTGCTCCGGGAACGTCGTGTGCACCAGCGTGAGCGGTTGTTTCTCGACTCCATCATTCCGCTCCCCCTCTAGAATACTGAGCACATGGCCCGTGAGCGCAACCACTGGCTGCTCTCGATAGGAGTTCACCTGCAGCACAAAATCTGCTGCCACGCGTTACAGTGTTGCGCGGATTTTTGGCTTTTTTGCGCACGCACCTCGCGAGCCCAGCGCCAGCAGCAGCGGCAGAAACGCTGCGAGCAGCCAGAGCGCAACCGCCACCACATGCGAGAGCGACAAGACCCCGCTGCAGTAGCGTCGCTGCAGGCTCGAGCGGTGGCAAGTGGCGCGCATTGCATCTGTCGCTTCAAGATACTGCTCGAGCAGCCATTATTGCCCAAATTTAGTGGGCACATGCGACATGCGTCCGAAACTTCGTGTACGCTTCCCTTGATGTTTGTATGGTCGATACACAACTAAATATTGTGACGTTCAGTCCCATCGTGCCCTCGGCACAATCACAATCCTCAATTGTTTCTTCGTTGAGCACGTCCATCGCAGGGATGATC
>JAHWLE010000620.1:0-19673 GCA_024679135.1 Phytophthora foliorum | reverse complement strand
AGGATCACGAGCTTGAGCCGCCGGCCGGGCAGCTGCCGCTCCACCGTCTGCATGAAGGCGTACACGTCCGGCCAGGCCTTGCCGTCCACGAGGCCCATGCGCATGGGCGGGTCGCCCATCTCGTCCACGGGCTCGTCCGACACGCCCATGAGGAAGAAGCCCGGCACGTACCGCAGCCGACGAGGTGGCATTGGGTTTTGATTACCGGTAAAACACGTGCGGACGAGGGGGCGTAACGGACACTGTGGTTCAGCACGTTCTGTTTTGTTTTTTCGCACGTAAGTGGGAATGTAGCCATATTGGGAGGGAGAGGAGCCATCTCGGTGGTCGAACATAGAGGATTGTGGCCGATGCAGTCATTTGGGACGAGTGAGGTCGGCCAAATTGATAACGGGGTGGAAGAAGAAAGATAGATTTAAAAACACGTCAAGCTATTGTATCTGGGGAAGCCTCGATGTACGAAAAATAGGTTGCTTGGGTGTGGGGATGATACGAAATTGACGACACGGAATTGGTACAGCAAGTTGACAGACGGCCAGCTAGGGCGTTGGACCTGCTTGGCAGTAGTTTTGGTTGACTCTCCGTCGGCGAATTTGCTGAGGAGGACGATACGAGCGATGCTCGTCGATTAGTCGTTCTTGGTTGGTGGGAATGACCACTTAGGCAGAACAGTGAACTGCGCAGCTCTCCGGTTCGATGCGAGGCGGCTGAAGGCCAGCGATTTGCGCACTAAACTGTCGCGTTTGCGCGGTCACTTGAGTCCACTGGAGTGCGACCTTGTCGTAGCCATCGGCCAGGCTTTTGAATGCGTCGATCGAGTGTGGCGGAAGTGTGCGCGCGGCGGGAGTGGGGGTCACCTTGCTTGAGACTGTTGGCTCGGCCACAGCACTGGTTGGCACGGGTTTGAAAGAGCCACGCAGAGATGTTGAAGCAAGAGACTTGGCCTTGGGCACACGAACTGGCGCGAGCGAAGACAGGATTGCAACGTACCACATCTCGCGCTCCGTGCTATTGCTCATACGCATGACAAGGTGCTTGCCGCTTGAACCGTACTGGAGACGGATGATGTTTTGCTGGAAATCTTTCGAGGAGCATTGAAGGAGTCGAAACGTGCTATCGAGGGGGATCGTCAAGAGACCACCCGCCATACGCGGACGTTGAATGATCAGGGCGAAGGTTGAAAGCGGAGAACGCTTAGCAGCGGTCCACGGCGTGGATACACGCACGATGTACACACTGGTAAGCAGCCTGCGTTTAGCAAACAAGAGTGAACATACAAGTGAGTAAGCATTGCTAACTTCAAAAGAAGCAGGATAAGGACGCACCAAAGGAGACCAAAGGAGTGGATCTGCATTTTTCCAGACGTCATGTTGGCGTTGGAAGGAAGGGAAGAGGGAAGGTGTACACTTGGTTGAGAGCTTGGAGTCGATGTGATCTTGAGCGGGCAAATCGGAAAATGAGAAGAGTGCGTCCGTGGCGGCCGAGTGGATCATGGTAGCAGACCATTTAGCCAGCTGAGAAGGAATCAAGTGCTGTAGCAGCGAGTCGAGCTTCGGGGCCAACAATCAGAGTTCAAGACGGTTCGTGGAGACAGCAACGACTGGCCCGGACGCGGACAGCACCGCGGCATCGAGATCGCTGCGCGTACACTCGCAGCTACTTGCCGTGGACGCCCGGCTGTGATCGTGATACCGTCGCCGCTGGTACAACGAAAGAGGAGAAATCGCTTGTGTGGCTGTCGTTGTTCCTGCAATTCAGACTCATAGCTGAAGTGCAGCGTTCGTACTGCATCCGTCGATACTGCATTGTGCAGACTCACAGCTCAACACGCAGGAAACAAACGCGTTTGGTTGCTGGGGAGCTGTTTGTCATGCAGGCATGGGTGATCCACATCCTTGGATCGGTCAAACGTGCCACGGTCTCCGCTATCGGACTAAGATCTTCCAGAGGTTTTGAACGCACATGTGGTTGTCGCCGAATCTGATATGATCCCGATCTCTGAAGTTGAAGTGCTTGGCTCGTTTTTGCCGTACCACCACTGGCGACTTGCTGACCACCAACGCGTCTTCATTTGTGATGGTAATGGCTTCGCATCAAGACTTCGGTCACTGCAATGGGGTCAATGTGAGTAACTTTCCAGTGGTCAGCAGCGTGGCGGACTGCATGGCTCCGAGATCTTAGTCCGGTGGTGTCCACGTGAGACCGTGTCGAAGTCCCGTGTCCGATGCGGGGCCAAACCAGGCGAAGGGACCGCCTCTCACCTGCTTGACGACGAATGAAGGCTTCGAGGCACGAGCGCACCACCTCTACGAGGCCTTGTCACAACTTGGTCACTTTTTGGCATTTGGATGTCTGCCTGGTGCACCCTGCTGTCCACAAACACCTTAGTGGTGCTGTTGAGTCCATGTTGTGTTGCTGCTGCGATGCCAACTTAAGCGGCATGGATTCTTTTCGGTCATTTCCCGATTTGCTCTGCCGAGATCACACCGGCCGAGCAGCATCACACTCAACCAACCAACCAACCTGCTCCAAGCAGGTGACAACCTCCGCGACCACCATGACGTGCGGTAAATTCCACGTTCAATCACGCGGCATTCTCTGGTACGCTCGAATGCTTTCGTGGAAATCACTTGAGCTCTGGTTCCTTACAATGGCCGTTGCTGTCATCTTTACAGGGTGCTGAGCACCGTGTACTTGGTGCAAGCCGTGGTTCCGCTGTTTGATAGCACGAAGCGTCCCACCCAAGCAGCCTTCAACCTCGTTATCCAGCGCCCCCGCATTGCGGGCGGCACTCTGACAATCCCAATCGACTCGACCGTGAGACTCGTGAAATGCTCCGGCAGAGAAGCAGCGCACAACACGATCCGTCTCCGGTACGGGTCAACGCGCAAATGCCTCGTCATGCGCGCCTCCGACTCGCTGGAGCGCGAAAAGTGGCTTGTCGGCATTATCGCTGCCATGGGGGCGTTGCAAAGGTCCGTGCAAGACGAACCAATCTCAAGCACCGCGCGCACGTTGTCTGAGAATTCGAGCGAAAGCGATGCGTGGTCTATGGATGAACAATTGCATCTCCTGATGACAAGCTTGAACGAGCCGCAAACGCCTCAATCGGCCATGGAAAACGGTATCCCAATAACGCCCAAGGCCCGTCACAGCTTCTCAAGCGAAGCGAGAGAGACTGCGCCAAACGACCACGACACCGTCTTCCTCCCGCTCCCCGCTTCAGTTGACGGCGGTGATATTCCCATCATTGACATGCACGCTGCAGCATCGCCTCGAACACACCACCAGCTCGATCCGAACATTAATGAACTGTGTAGCAGCCCCAGAGCAGCACCGGCCAGCACCAACAACTCTCTTTGGAGACGTACACGGCGGAATTTTTCCGTTGCCACGCAGTTCCTCGTGTCCTTCGGCCAGGGCATCGTCTCCAGCTAGTTCCCAAATCACGCGATGGAACGAGAAGTCCCACCTGTGTGTTGCCTATCGGCTAGCTCAATTACGCTAACCAGATCTCCGATCCATTCGACGCTCCATTGGTGCTGTCGACATCCCCATATCACCAGTTGATCCACCATATTTGCTTAATAATGTTTTTCCATAATCGTTACATGTAGTTCTCATTTCCTGTTGAAATCCCAATTTTCTCCTGCTCTAACTCCTGCTTAGTCGCCGGAACCAATCCTGGCAGGACGACAGAAACGTGACAGCCACTTCAACTCCAGAGACCGTCGGAACCGTATCCTAACAGACAAATGATCCCAACCAACGATGAATGTAAACCACGTACAGCAACTGCATCTATCCTACCGGCCAACAAAAATGAGGTCATTGTGGCGATGACATCCACAAAGCCACCAGCTTTGCGTATCTGTCGCAACAGGATCGTCCGGAAAGTATCTGAGAGTGTACGGACCACCAGGCCACCACTAGTTCTCCTGACGCTCGTGTATTTTGCATCTGAGCCAGTCATTGCGGACAGCCAGATCATTGGTAAGAGGATATCGATACTGGATTGCCGAATTCGGAGTCCGCCTCTGTGGCAAACACTTGGGGCTCACCTCGACCGTGGATACTTGCTGCCTTCAACTCCGGCTCCCCAAGGCACCAGCTTGATTCCTGCCATTCGCAGCGGTGCACTTGTCCGTGAAAGGATGCAAACCCTCACGCTGCCATCGCTGTCATTTTCCAATTTGCTTCCTGCAACCAACAAACCTGCTCCAACCGTTTGTTTACCTTCTCGGCACACACAATTTCCATCTCCGCTACTATGACGTGCGGCAAACTCCAAATCCAATCGTGCGGCCTCCTATGGTATGCTTCGTACGGGGAGACTATCGTGAACTCTGAACTCTCACTCTGTTGCTTGTGCTCACTCACTGTGGTTGTTGCCATTTCAACTGTTCTCAGGTTCCTAAGCACCGTGTATTTGGTCCACATCGCAATGCCTAAAGTAGCTGGTATCCGGCGCTCTACCTCAGCGGTGTTCAACCTCGTCATCCAGCGTCCACGCATTGCCGGCAGCTGCTTGACGATCCCCCTCGACTCGAACGTGAAGGTTTTGCCCTGTTTCGGCAAAGAGCGATTCCACAACACCCTTCGTCTGCAGTACGGTGTTCATGGCACGCGTGTCGTCATGCGCGCATCCAGCGCTGTTGAGCTGGAAAAGTGGACGACTTCAATCATGACAGCCGTGGCAGCATCGCAAGACTCCACTGAGCACATTCCAGTGTCCGCTATTCTCCACACTTGTGAGAGCGCGTCCGAGAGCTCCACAACGAAGACGAATTTGCACCGTGCAAAGAAACTGGAGGCAACTCGGTCGAACCCTCGCCACGCCCGCACCAGTCCCCAAGCAGTCCGGACCCCCACCAATTGCTCTCTGCGACGAATGGTGCGACAGAACGTTCCTACTGCAATGCAGTTCTTCATCACCGTCGGCCAGATCATTGCGTCAGCTAGCTAACTACCCAGACCATTCCAGCCACTTCATTCCTACCTTAGCAGTAGATGTAGCAGCTCGGTTAGCTGCACACGACTCTCGATAGTCGCTACCTACCGTACCATCTCGCGATGAGATACACAATTCAGCTGATTATTTTGCATTCTTCACTCCATTGTTAGTTTTGTGTGGAATTGACAGCGCAGCGCCACTCACTAGCCGATAAAAACTTCCACTTCTTGGATGATCAAGGACTGCAAACTCTTGGTTTTCTTGCACTCGACTGAATTCTTTCGCGATTGTCGGAGATGAGATTAGTCAGCCGTGTGATAAAGTAAATGAAGATTTTGGTGGAGCGCGTCGGGCATCAAACCCACAATCGATGCTAATCAATGCACCAGACTGCTCCCAGCTTTCCAGCGGATGATGACACCGATTTGTTGCGCGCGTATCTTGTATCGATGAGAGGTGTCTAGACCACTACATCCGTGTGCGTCTGGGTTGGTCCTTACCAGGACAGATCACCAAAAACTTGTTTTTCAGCACCAACCTCAGCTCGAGACCCGCTCGTTTGCTCGCGAAGATCGTCCATCATTTGCTGCAATTGATTCGAATGGAGCTGGAGTTGGTGTTTTCATTCGGAATCCTGCGCCGCCATCTCCCCAAGTTGTTGCAAGTGAGGCATAGTGAGAGGGATTCGTCTCAGGCCGCACCTCGTTGATGATCGTGGCGTCCACATGAACTGGATAATATGTCGCTGGTAACTCTGTCCGAACCAACCATCCCACGAGCACCAAGTCGATTGAGCTTATACAGCGGAATGCTAGCGATAGCGATCGCCATTAATATTTAGCTGTCGTAGCACAGTTTGCTGCGAGCTCGACCCGCCATCAATTCCCGTGTATCAGCTCGATAACACATCGGGCTTCAGTCAAGTCCCGCACCACTCGTCTAATGGCATGCGTCAAGTTCCACACTCAATTGCGTGGCCTCTTCTGGTAATGTCAATCGAGCAAACCGTCGTGTCTGTGGTAATTCCATTCCGGCGCTGTCACTTGATTTGCCGCTGCAGGGTCCTCAACTCAGTGTATCTCGTGTCAACAGCAAGTTCCCCACGCTGCACTCATCAACCTCAGAAATCGACGCTCGCGCATGATCGGAGGCTTCTTGACCATTCACCTGCTAAGTTTCTGCCATAGTTTGACAATGACTCAACGCCCATAATTATCCGGCTGCAGTTCGATGGCATACATGGAGAATTCAAGTCACAATTGACTCCACCACCTCTCCTGCAGCTCTATATAACTCATCCCTTGAGAAACCCCCGTTGGCATCTCTGTTCTCGTGCGTGATTGTGCAAAGATCCAAGACAACCCGTTCATCAGCTGATACCATGCGCTTTTCGACGCCTCTGCTAATGTTCGTGGAGCTACTCGTCGCTCAACTGCTCGTTTCAGCCGACCCCAACGAGTCCAACGTACCATTCTCGCTTCGATACGTTCCGGGCTTCTTCAAACAGGGAACACCGTCCGTGGAGATACCGACGTCCAATCCAGAGCACCTCGGACTGCTTGACAACGTCACGTGGGCTAATGTAGATGCCTATATCACTGACCGAGCAGCTCACGGCGTGCAGGTCAAGTTGTTCCTCTTCTTACGCCATGGACAGGGGACCCACAACGTCGCTGAGGCCAAGTACGGCACGGAGGAATGGGAGAGATACTATCGCAAACTGGCCGAGTTCACGGACGCCAAGTTGACGGACTTGGGGATGCAACAGGCTGCAAAGGCGTCCGAGAGATTCGACGCAGAACTTGAGAGAGGACTGAAGATTGAGGAAGCTGTGGTGTCGCCATTGGAGCGCACACTGCACACGTCCATGATCGCGTACGAAAACCACGAGGAGATCCCGAAGCGATCGATGGAGTGGCCCCGTGAGACCATCGGCGTGTGCACGTGCGACCTTCGCGGCACCATCTCTTCCAAGGCGCTGCAGTATCCGAGCGTCGACTTCAGTGATCTGTGGAGCGACGCAGATCCGTGGTGGACGCCTGACAATCGCGAGTCCGAGCTCCACATCAACGACCGAGTGCGCATCTTCTTGAACCGCGTCTTCTACGGCCACAAGACGTCACACGTTGGCGTCGTGACGCATGGCGGACTGACAAACGCCGCGATGCGAGTCATCGGCCACCGCAAGTACAGCGTCGCCACCGCCGAGTTCATGCCGTTCCTCCTCGAGGACACGAACGTCCACACCGTCTCCTCCTTTCTATCCGGCAAAGTCAGCATGTAAGCACCAACGAAAACCCAACGCAAGAGGCATCAAAACGAAGACTGCTTTAATTCCAGCGACGTTCTCTTCCTTTCATCGTCTTTAGCATCTGAAACTCACTTGTCCATACCCTCGAGGAAACCTTTCGACCACTTGCGCAGCGTCTTGTCCATCGCAGCGTCCACGAAGTTGTCGATCGGGTGGATGATCAATGGGATCACGCCCAGACCGATGGCCGTCGGAGCCCAGCGCCGAACCACCGGCGAGTTCGTCGCCGCCCGTTGCACCGCGACAGAGCTCAGCGCCACCACGCGGTTGATCGTGAACCCGGGGATCACGACGCTGGCCATCGTCTGCCATGCCAACGTGTCGATCGTGGCGTCGGCCACAAGTGCATTGCGTTTGCGGCTGGAGACGCCCTCGTCCACAGCTTTCGTGTGCGCCTGGCTGGCCTTGTCAAAGGTGTCGCCCAACACGTAGCCGAAGGCTACAAAGTAGGACGGCACTACCAGACGGGGTAGAATGGGTCGGAACGACTCGCCCAACTCGTTCGCATAGCCCAAGTACCGCACCAGCGAGTCTCGCCAGATATCCTGCTTGTCCTCCATGGTCTCCGATGATTAGTCGACGTATACTGAGATCAAGTCAATTGTTTTGGCGACCGTTGCCGCGACATGGCTACATTGTAACGGTTTTCGAGCTGAAGTGAGACTTGGAGTTGGGAACGATGGAGGACTCGGTGGAGGCACTGGCGAGCTCGCAACTCGAGACTTTGTACCGATTGGGGATACTGGAGCGCAATTCTGAGGATGCAGAGAGCGCTGAAAGTCTCAAAAACGAGAGGAGCGGACTCCACCGACGACATGACGCCTTCCTCGCGGCGCTACCGCCACCTTCGGCTGTGTTTCCACTAGTGTCGAGGCGTGTACAGTCTTTCGATGATGAATCGGACTCTAGCCAGTATTCATGTGGCAGTAGGAGCAGCGGGTTTTATGCGGAGAGTAGCGATTGCGCGTCGTCAATTTCGCAGCAGATTTTACGGCGTCGACAGAGTTCGAGACCTCGACGGAGTACCAATTTGCGATCTTCTGCTTCATCAGCAGAATCGTCAGTTTTGCCACTGTCGCAGTCAGCTAAGCGAGGCCGTCGAGCACTTCGGATGTGGTTTCGGCAGTGGCGGTATTTTACCAGGCATCGCAAACAGGTTGCTCGGCGTCGAGCAACTGCAGATGCATTCTTGAAGCAGAAGATTATCACGAAATGGGCGGTTTTCCTAAAGCAGCGGCGGTATGAACATGATAAAAAGCGTCTTCTTGATTCTTGGAAGGTATCTCGTGTGATCTCCCGCTGGCTGGATTGGAAACAGCGCTGTCATTTGCTGCGTGGTCTGCTGGGCCTAGGCCGACAATCTTTTAAGGGACGATTGATTCAGCAGCAGATATGGCGTCGATGGATCCAATTTGCCAAACAAACAAAGTATGTTCACGCTGTTTTAGCGCAGCGAATTAACTGTATTCATCGTCTACTCTTGCGTAGTGTCTGGTATGCGCTTCGAATCCACGTATTTCGAGCTCGACAAGCTCGTATCGCATCGCGCCGGTGTTTCGCGGCCTTGCACAGCTTTCTTTCTATTCAAGAGCGACAACGTGTCATGTCCACGCAGTATTGCGAGAAGATGAATTTAAAGCGGAAGCGCGAGTTATTGCATCGATGGAGAGCTTTCGCGAGTAAGTCTGGTCAAGACAGAAGGTTGGCATGCCGAGTGGAATTTGACATCAGGCGGAGGCGATATTTTCTGTTGTGGTGTTACGTCGCTCGAACTACGATCCTCGTAGAGCGTCTACGAGCGAAATTCTCGTCTCGTGTGATCCGTGAGCATTTTTTGGCGTGGAATTCAGCAACGAAAGCAACTCAACTCGGTGACAAAGTGAGAAAAAATCGTGAAATGCATCTTCGGGTTGTTTACTTCGAGGCCTTTAAGGATCAAGCAAGATTTAGTGCCCACACCAATCGCGCACACCTGACGATAGCTCGCCATCGCCTTGCCATCGCTATTGATTGCCTTCGAGCAAGGGCTAGAGAAAGAAAAAGGAGGAGAAAAGGCATTCGTCGGATACAACAGATGTGGCAAGCACGTCTTCTGCGATGCGCTTGGTCAGAAGGCTGGCTTAAAATTCACCGCAAGCGACTGGCATGTAGGCACTCGTGTTTTGCTCTCGAATCGCGATACTTCAGTGTTTGGACATTGTTCCATCGTGGGCGACAGGCTCGCTACCATCAGGAAGAGCGAGCAGAAGAACTGCATAGCAAGTTCTGCTGCCAGCGAACCTTGGCGAATTGGAAATTCTACTACGAGTATCGTCTGGATCACGCACAACAACTAGTTAGAGCACAACAACACCATCGCAAGCATTTAGTTCACCTTGGAGTGCTCTGTATGTGGGGTGCAGTGTATCAAAACACCCAGAATTCACTGCGAGGTCACCACCTTAAGCAAAAAATGCGCATTTCCCTGAAGAAACGACACTTTCGAGTGTGGCAATCATTGATACGATCCCGACGAAAGCTTTCAGATCAACTGAATTATCTACAGCAAAGCCCTGAATACCAGAAGTCAATATGCAATCCGTGCCGGCGAAGGTGGAATCGGTGGACACACTTTGTTTTTATGTGTCGACAGCGTCACCGTTGTGACCAGCTTTATCAGTTGCGTACAAAGCGTCAAATGCTGTTAGATTGGCATCGACAAGCAAGGTTGAGGTCTCGTTTGCGTGTCTTGAGATTCTACAAGAGTAAGCAGATAGTTAGAGCTCTCTTCGCTCATTGGAAATGTCGTGTGGAGAAGTGGAGAAAAATTAGCGCCATTTGTGAGTTGGCGGAAAGGGTTTATGAACGAAAGCTGTGTACTCGGGTCATTCGAGGATGGCACTGGCGGTCGACGTACTGGTATCGTGTGCGCCGGTGTGGCGAATCTGTACAGCACCAACGCGAAACAAAGTTCCAAGCGATGTGGTTTTCCAAGTGGCAAGAAATGTTTCACTCCTGTCAGCGCTTATCAAGACTTCGTCGCAGTCACGCTCAGCGACAGTTGACTTCGTGTTTCACTGGCTGGCGCAAATACTCAGCGCAGCAGAAAGTGTTTTCCCGAAAGTTAGCACACTTCCAGCTCGTCTTTGGGAAGTATCCAGCTTCGTCGGCTGTGTCACGTACATGGATACATTGGCGGCAAGCCTCAAACCTGAGCAAATATGCGAAACTGTTGCACAGAAAGCACCAGCTTAGACAAGCTCGAGAGTGCTGGTCTCACTGGAAAGTGTTTCATGTTGCTTGCCAGCTCCTTCGGGTATGGCGTCGTGTTGCACAAACGATGTCGAGCAGTAACAAAAACCGTGGAGCACGCATACGCTGCTTGCGGGATTCGCGGCGTTTTAGGCTTCAAGCGTTGATGATCGACAATTGGAAGTGTTTGGTTGAGCGGAGTAGAAACTTTCAAGAGAGACAATCTCTTTTGAAATATCAGCTAAATCGTGAGCTGGAAAGAGCAGCAGTGAGGTCGCAGCAAGCAACTCTTGTTCGCTTGCGAAGATGGCTTCGAAGGTGGCATATTGGCTGTAACATGAGTAGCAATCTTGCTCGGGATCATTTTCGCACTCGTTTGCTTCTGAAGGTGCTTCATGGGTGGTGGAAGACAACCATCCATTTAAAACAAGATAAGGTTTTGGTGGAGGCGCAACAAGCAATTGGCAAGCTTTCGTACTATCACCCTCAGCAACAAATCTATATCGCCCAAGTAAAGCGCACCAATAACCAGAAGAGGGAAAAGAAGCTACCGAAGAGAAAAGCGAAAGTTATGCCCAAAGAAGTTATTAACACTCGAGCGGAATCGATGCGAAAGATGCGACGAATGCTAGATCCCACTGAAAACCCGAGCTATGCACGAGTTTTCTTGGATGGCGGCAAGGAGATTTCTCGCACTGAAGCAAATGCTGGAGCAACTGTAATAATGCCTGCTCAGCATATCAATAATGCTGCTTTTGACCATCTCGTACCTTACCCAGAACCTCACCGGCGCAACCAAACACCTAGTGAGGATACAATATCTCGAACAAATCATCAGCGTTGTGGCGCTAACAGACTCCATGATGGTAGACCCATCTTCGTTACGACTGAAAAAACAATTCACAGACAACCGGATGCGAGTCATAGTTCTTGTTCCGTAGCGATAGCACGTGGTCGAGTGCTGCTCCAGCAACACTTCCAACTTGATTCCACCAACAGCAACGAACTGTATTCCGAACCCGAAAAATTCCGGAACTTGGAATCTGAGGATCATTTACAGCAAGAGGAATGCCCGGTATCACCCGAAGTCCACGATTCAATACCCGAGAATGTGTTACCTCTCTACGATGATGAGACAGCAGACTCGAACGCTTTTGACCAGAAAGAAAACGCGCACCAGGTAAAGTATGTTACTTCTACTGCAGCTCAAGCGATTAACTTTCCTTCAAACTTCCGGAAAGAGCGAGGAGCGCATACTATTGAGCAAGTTTCCTGTACTAAACAACAGGACGGATTTGACCCAAATGCAAGAATATCTGAATTAGCGTGGGGTGATCATCAAAGAGATTTCAACACTTTCAACTCACGTGGACACGATTCTGAAGTCTGCGCTCCAGGGAGTGCTACACCAGTCATATTCGAGCCATCCTTGAGTTTGGTCCCCGTCTCCGAGTGTAAGAGCACGGATCGACATTGCAACCTTCCCGCAGTTAAAACTCGGTACACATCACACAAAAAGCGCTCCAAAGGGGTCAGCCTACACTGCCGCAATGAATCAAGATCACTATCTGACATTTTGAAATTAGATGACAGCGCCAGGCCTAAACTTTCAGAGCACGGCAATGGCCTTGCTGATGTAAATGCTCAATGCAATGACGACCCTGTGTGTGATACATCCGTGATCCGAGAAATCGTCGACTTCTACGCCGAGAGCGTCCTAACTCATGCGGGTACCAAGACCTCAGACAATGAGTCGGAAAAGGTGAAAGTAACGAGAATGAGCATCTGCTATCGAATGGCTCGTGATTTAGCGCTTCTTCAAAACGACTTCTACATCGACGAGCTCCAGAAAGTGTGCGATGCTAGATTTAAGGAGACGTATATCGAGTTGTCACAATATGCTGTGGACGCTGACAAGCTTGAAGAGCAAGTGAAGCTCGAACAGTTTCTTGAAGTGCTAGTCGAGAGCCACCCCGCATATCGAGAATTCCTAGACATCCGTCTCCGACAAAACAACTTACGATCATCAGTTCCGTTGAGTGCATTAAATTGGCTAGCTCAGCACCACTTACAACCTCAGTTCTTGCGACAAAAGAGAGCAAGGGCCCGTCTGAGAAAGGCGAAGATGCACTGGGTCTGGGAACCGATGCCCTCTGACATGGATCTGGCGCTGGAAAAATTACTACCTGCGATCAGGAAATACATGCGCATCCTTGGACAGTTTTTCCTGCGCCACGCCGTTCATAGCTCCTCGACGATAGATCAAGCACAAGACTATCGAATAAGCAGCACTGCGTTTATCGCCCTCATGAAGCAGGTTCGAGTTTTCCCGCAGCTTTTTCACCGCCGTGAGATAGAAAATGCTGTGAAGCTATCGGCGTCTTCATCTCCTGATACCGAGGAATTAAACTTTCCAGAATTCATTGAGACCTTGGTGCGCTGTTCTTGCAAGCTTCGTTGGGGCGAACTCGACGGATGCCATCACACTGGCGAGAGAAATAGCGATGATACTGTGATTGTCATTAAGTTTGTGATGTTGATATTTGCGATGGAGGGTCAAGGTTCCGTGCTGAAGAAGAGAAACGAGGACGTTGGTGCAATATTGGGGTTCTTGGGACAACAGCAGAAGAAAAAGCAAGCCCAAAAGCTGTATCGTTTCCGTAAAATGCTGGTAGATAACAAGCGCCGAGCTCGAGAATCACGGGACTACCAGCCTCCTTCTGTATGGAACCAAGTGCGGCTGCAGTTCTCTCCAAAACGCTCCCCAACGAGGTCCCCCGCTAGATCACATGATACATTTGACGAGTTGACGGAGTCGTGGGACGGTGGCTCTCCTCGGCATGCCTCGACTGAGCCGCTTGTCTTCGATGCATCGACAAACCAGCCTTTTGATCTCGATATGTCTCCTTCACCAAGTGCCGAATCAAGTGATCGTCAATGTGATTGGCGTTCACGACTAGAACATGCGAGAGAGGAACGTATTCAATGTAATCTTCCCAGTGACAGCATTGAAGAGGCCAATCTCAAACCAACTTTTACAACTGAAGAATCACCACCGACGAATGCTGACAACATTGCTGAAGCTCGCTATCAAATTAGTTCGTTGAGCTCGACAAGTGTTGTCCCAGTTATACAACGGGATGTTAGTCCGTTGGATTCAGAGCTCAACGCAGTCGAAATGGAGCAGTCAGAAGGTAACGAAAAATCTTCTAGCCGTCAAGTTGATATGCCTGGTTCAGCTAGGAGTCTTGCTGATGGCATACTCATGAACTCTGACAATCACGAGCACCAACTACAAACTCCAACTCGATCGGCCGGTTTGACGGAGCCGATGGAGAAGGACGAGTTTCTGCGAGAGATTTTAAGCAGCATTGGGGATGTTGAGCTACTGCTTAGTCAGTCACACATCAGTGATCTGTCAAGACAAGGTAAGTCACTTCGCAGGCCTACCGGAGGTGCTATCATAGCAACCAACGCCCTTGTTTTCCTTGGCAGACAATCGAAAAGTGCGGAGGACGCATTCCAGCTTATCTGCCGAATGTACAGGTCAGGGAATTCCGTCTCTCAGCGAACTGGCAGCGAGCAGTACTTCATACCCTGACTTGGACACTCAAGTGACGAGGAGCATCTACAGTGACAGTGAGGTCGATCGTGAAATTCCCATTCAAGATCCGATGCTGAACTACCTCACAGACATCGATCGTTTTTCTGAAAGCACAGGTACGCCTTGATACATCGCACTGGATTTGTTTAGACAAAGTTCACTCACACTTTTGCACTCAGACCAGACAAGTTTGCTTTCAATCGTGGACATGGGTGGAGTTCCGTTTGAACGATACTCTGGATCACAGGTACATTTGGCTCCATGCGAACGATGCAGCGTACAGTGTTTCCGTACTCAATCATAATGCCACCATGTTCAGCAGAACACGAGCGACCTCGACGTTGATACCTGCGCTCGCCAAGAGACCACACCCATAGCAACCAACTGCAACACAGTCATCAACGAACGACAGTTAAGGAATACTTCTTGAAGTATACGATAAAGTAAGCGGATTATTCAGGATGAGCAGACTGGAAAGTGAAAGCTTTGACACTACTGCCTCGGCTGCATGCGTGATGGCCTTGAGCAACTCGACTACAAAAACTCGGAATCCACGTCGTCGAAGTACGGGTGGCGGAGGGCTTCTTTCGCGCTGATTCTCGTCGCTGGGTCGTAATGCAGCATCGACTGAGGGCAACATGGTTAGATAGGGTCAGTCTAAACCAAACACACATGGACGTAGTGTGCGCACCTCCAGCAAGTTCAGTCCACTGTCATCTAGCTGCGGGAAAAGTTCTCGCATGTCCTTCTTCCTCCACTTCGGGAACGTGGGGGCGTAGTCGCGCAGCTTGGTGACACCTGGCCACGTCGACTCGTTCGGCGTGCCAAAGGCCCTGATAGTAGTGAAATGTTAGTAAATTCTTCAATACCGCAGCAAAAAAAAAAAAAAACTAACTCGCCTGAAGATACGGTAGAGCTGGTCGATCTCCGAGTCACCCGGGAAGAGGGGTTTCTTGGAGACCATCTCGGCGTAGATGACCCCGACGGACCAAATGTCGACAGGAGGGGAGTACACCTCCTGGCCGAGCAAGATCTCGGGCGCGCGGTACCAGAGCGTGACGACCTCGTGCGTGTACTTTTTGATGGGGAGACTGAAGGCGCGAGCGAGGCCAAAGTCGGCGATCTTGAGCTCCCCGGTCGCGTTCACCAGCAGGTTCTGAGGCTTGAGGTCCCTGCAGCCAGCGACATCCACATAGTCAGTGCACTGCAGTCTCCGACAATAAAAAACAAAGTCGCGCACCGATGCATGATGCCGCGCGAGTGCGAGAAGGCGAGGCCCTTGAGCAGCTGGTACAGGAAGCTCTGCAGGCAGCACGGACAGCGTCAGTCTCCAACTCTGCATAGCAGCAACAGCTGAAGGAAGACCTTGATCTGCGCAGGCTCGAGCTTGCCGAGCTTGTGCTCCATGTGGCGCTTGAGGTCCTTGTCCATGAACTCGAACACGAGGAAGAGCTTGCCGTCCTCCTGCAGGCAGTCCAGCAGACTGGCAAATTTGATCTTTTTAGTTTTTTTTTCAACTACAATATTAATATAAAGTGTCGCGTGCCTGACGATGTTGGGGTGCTCGAGCTCACGCAGCACGGAGATCTCGCGCAGCGCCGTGCTGGGGATGCCGTCGTCCTCGGTCTCGAGGCGGATGCGCTTGAGCGCCACGACCTTCTTGGTCTTGAGGTCCAGCGACTTGTACACGACGCCGTACGTGCCCTCGCCGATGGACCCGCCCTTCTCCATGCGTTGGTATCGATCCATGGTCGAAACGAGGATATCAAAATTGAAAGGGCAACTTGACTCCCGCGCTTTTTGACTGCTGCGGAAGAGGCGGAGTGTACTGGTAGTGGGCGGCTAAGTGCGGCTGGGGAGGAGGGCATTCTTGTGAATCGACGGAGTGACGTGCTCGTCCAATCTCATCGTGATGATGAGCGTTGCTAACATGCGCAAAGACGTGGCGCACTAAAGTAGTTTTCCGAATGTTGGCGTGCGCATTGCACCCGGGGAATGGAGTGTGTTTTAGCATCACAGGATTGAAATTCCATGCTTGACCGCACTCAGGAGTTCATATTTCATCTCGGTATCTCGACATTTGGGTGGTTGAAACGGGTTTTAGACATTCCAAAACGGTCAAGATAGGGATAGGGATGTAAATGACTGGTGCGTGAAAATAGCTATCAAGGTTAGCTACACATGATATCACAAAATCTTGTCCTGAACGAAAGTCAAATCGTCCGCAACGGATGATAGGTCGGGAAAGGGAATTCGAGCAGGGTGTTGAAGTGGTAGCTGAGTGTAGGTCGTACCTCCACAGACTTTATTTTTGCCGGCTGAACCGTTGCCAGCGCAACGCAAGCACCGCCAGTAAGCTTTAAGCACCTTCATGAGATCATAATCCTTTCAGAATCGTTTGGATTACGCTGGTATCGCCTTTGTGCCGCCATGCGCGTCCTTCGACGTGCGGGCGGCCCATTACCCAAAAAGCCGCTGTTGGCCCCCTCCCCCCGCCCTTTTACCAAGGAAGCAGCTTAAGAAAAGCAAACGAACAAGGGAGACTATGTCTTTCTAAGTTGGTTAGTTTTTTCTGCGTGGTGGTCAAGATGATGTCTTGAAGATCGGTTTCAGCTCCTCCGTCCGTACTCAACATGAATATGGGCTAAGAGAAGATGACAACAGCGTTTGAAGAACAAACGGAACGTTAGAAATGATGGCGACGTAGCACGGAGTTAGAAGGATGGTTCCCCGGAATGAAGAATTGAAGACAAGAGAAGAAGAAGCAACAAAGAGCAAGTGAGAGATCAAGTCGAGACAAAGCAGCTCGAAATTTACAAGAACAAGAAGACAAGTGGCAGCATGTTGCGCGACTCGGAAGAAGCGACGGCATGGCTGCGCATGGCCGACCCCGTGAAGAACTGGAGCGACTGGCAGATGGCGCTGGGCAAGACGAGCTTGCTCAGCGCTGGCGCCGTCCAGACGGTGGAGCTCGTGGAGAAGGCGGACGACGGCAAGCTAGCGCACGACGTGGACGACCTGTCGGCGATCTTCGAGGGCCTCGTGGAGGGAGCGGACATTGCACTCCCCTGCGACGACCTGGAGGAGACCGCTGCCAATGAGGACGCGACGAGCGAGGCGTGGATTGATGGTCTGGAGGCCGACGTGGTGAACGTGAACGAGCTTTCGGCCGCGTTCGACGCGCTGGTGGAGGAGCAGCAGGATGAGACAGCGGAGTCGGAGGACGACGAGGATGAGGATATGGAGGAGGCAGATGCCCCCGTCAAAATCATTCCGTCAGCCCCCGTGTGGGCGACCATGGCCCCGCTGGACCCTCGCAGCTGCATCCGGACACAGGTGTTCAAGAACCTGGACTCGCGTATCCCGCGTGTTCAGGTGCCTCGAATGGACCTGTCGTTTTCGAGCAACGGTGCGGCTGTGAAGGCTGTTGGCGCCCTCGGCGCTCGCCAGTCGGTGCAGTCCATGTCGCCGAAGCCCACGAAGGCGAAGGTCGCTGCGTACCACCACGACCCCAAGACGTGCTGGATCTGCAAGAGCTCCAAGACCCCGGAGAAGAAGCGCGCGCTGCACCGCTACCATGAGAAGCGGACGCGCCGCAACTGGAAACGGGGCCCCCGGTATACTGGCCGCAGCAACGTGGCCACCTCGCGGGTGCGCAATGGCGGACGGTTCATCTGCACGACGCGGTGGATCTAATTTTCTTCTTGAGCCTGGCCGGACGGCTGGTTGATTTGATTTGGTTTTTGCTACTCTTTTACCCTGGAGCTTCTCTCCACGCAGTTTTTCTTTCAGTTGGTTTTACCCTCCTTTATAATGCAAGTAATGCATTGGTATCATTTTCAGACATATGCAGCGTTTCTTCAGATTTAGTGATGTAGTGTTGTTGGATGATGAAGATGAACAAGACAGCGATGTGCATCACCTGTATATATGTGGTCCACCTCGATTCCATTGGTCGAAATTTCAGAGAAGAAAGCGCCACGTAAAATGGTGAGAAGCTCTGCTGAGCAGGGCGTCGGCCGGGCTCCGCGCGTTGCTCGAGAATAGCCGCCCCCTTGCTGCTGCTTCTATATGCGGACGAACGCGCTGACCTCCATCTTCCCTTTTCGCAGTCGAGCAAATTCCTCAACGACAAGAAAAAGAAGCTGTTGGCCTTCAAGAGCACGACGAACGCCAAGTACGTGCTGCGTCTGCCAGCCGTACCGTGGTTTGCATTAGACTGACAGATCCCTACGTTTTTCTAGTGACTCGATGGCCAAGTCGTACCTGGAAAAGTTCAGCTGGGACTTGATGCGCGCCGTGGACGAGTTCTACGCCAACGGGGGCGAGAGCCTCACGCCCGTGTGAGTGCAGTAGCCCACTGCTGTGACTGATGTTTTTGTACTCATGGTTGTGTCTGTGTGGGGTTCATGACGGTCAATAGCAAAAGGTCCACCATATCTATGGACGCGGTGAACGCGTGGTTCGATAGCTACCTAGGTGTGCCATGCAGTGCTTGAAACTGCAATTATGGAGATTGATTTCTAACCCTTGCTGGGGTGTTGCTCAGACCCTGATGACGACGAGGACGCCATCAACGAGGAAGGGATCCTCAAATTCTGCGAGGACATCGGCGTGGACCCGCAGGACTTGGTGGTGCTCGTGATCGCGTGGAAGATGGAGGCGGCCTACATGTGCGCGTTCTCGCGCAAGGAGTGGCAGCAGGGCATGCAGGAGATGGACTGCGACTCGGCGGTTAAGCTCAAGGCCAAGATCCCGCAGTTGCGCGAAGCCATCGCGAGCGAGGCCGAGTTCAAGAAGTTCTACTGCTTCTGCTTCGGCTTCTCCAAGGAGCCCGGCCAGAAGAGCCTCGGCATAGACATCGCCGTGGCCATGTGGGAGCTGCTTCTGCCGGCGCGCTTCGAGACGCTTACGGCGAGCTGGCTGGCCTTCCTGGCTGAGAAGAAGCCCGTGAAGGGCGTGACGCGCGACACGTGGGACCTGCTCTTGGACTTTTTCGTCAAAGTGCGCGAGTCGTACGAGAACTACGACGAGAACGAGGCCTGGCCTGTGCTAATTGACGACTACATGGTCTGGATAGACAGCAAGAAGTAGAGCCTGCCCACTTCAACGGCAAGTACATACCAATATCCACCTACCGTTATCTGGAGATTATCCTGCATGCCTTACTATCTACACCACCATTACACAATATCCAGATAGTGTATCCGCTGTGTTCTGCCATCATCATCTCTTCTCCGCATTGTCACTCGGTGGAATTCCGCATTCATGGAGCCCGTCGTCGCGGACTTGTCATCGCCCGAGGCGGTCCCGGAGCGCGCCTTTTTCCCGCGGGACTTTGTGCTGCAGTACAAGCGGCAGATTAACGAGCTCATCAAGTGCATGCAGCGGCTGCAGGAGCAGGAGGACAACCTCGAGGCGGACGGGGAGGACGCCGAGCCGCTCGAGTGGAACGGCGTCCACCTGACGGCTGTCCCGGGCCCCACCGTGTGGCAGAATCTGTGCGCGCTGCAGGACTGCAGCGTCCTCCTGGACGCCACGTCGGCGCTCTTGAAGCAGCAGGTCCTGGAGAG
>JAHWLE010000619.1:0-19686 GCA_024679135.1 Phytophthora foliorum | reverse complement strand
TGCGCAGCTGCAGCTGCGCAACTCGAAGGAGCTGGAGAAGATCGTGGCCCAGAGCGCCGCGGAGCTCGAGACGCCGCTGCCGGCCAAGCTCCTGTACGCCGCCCAGACGCCGGCGAGCATGTTCGAGTCGCGCGACTCGTTCGGCATGGACAAGAACGACGTGATTGGCACGACCAAGTCCACGGCGTCCACCCAGTCCCCCACAGGCAGCAGCAGCGCCGAGATCCTGTCCAAGACGGACACGGCGGTCGCCGGTGAGACCTACTCGGACGTCCATATTTAAAGCCCCGAGAGGCTGGAGCCAGGACGCGTGTGCCTCTCTCCATAGCCAAGCTGTATATTGTGCACATATCCGTGTCGTGTTTTAGGTAAGCATCTAGCTGCTACTCAGAGGCTCAGTGACGAGGCTGGCGCATTTGATAAGTCCGCCGCGAAGTCCTCCTCGCTGCAGCGCTGTACATAATTCAACTATCAAGCCTATCAATTTGGTCGCCCACAACCAGTCATTCGATCGCTTTCGTGGTGGAAAATGGCGACCAGGAAGAGCGTGCAAAGCACGGTGGGCCAAGTTGCGGCGGAACAAGTCGCTGCAGCAAGTCGCTCAGATTCGTGTCTGTCGTTTGCGCCGGAATCGTGGACAGGACAGGACGAACGCCGAGCAGGGTCGGAACATTGACAACGTAGCGCTGGAGCGCTGACGTCAGTGCGGATCTCACTTTCGCGCCGGATTGATCCGATCACTTGAGCGTCACGCAGGTCAATTTGACTGGACTGCAGCGCACTGCAACACGACGTTCTCTCCATGTTCGAGTGCGTCGGACTTACCGGTCGTCGAATTGCCGCGGCGCCAATGGCCTCATGTTGGACAAGTCAAACTTTGACTGTCAAAGTATCTGGATCTCACCGCGAAAGTCTCACATCCACACTCGTGCATCATCCATTGAAATCGCCTGCAAAGCAAACACACATCGAGTCTTGTTGCTTTGTGCGGCAAAAAACTGAAAAGGGAAGATATCTACCATGAGGTGCTACCAAAACACAATTTCGAGATATCGGAGGATGTACCATATTGGATACAGATGCGAATCTACATGTAAACGAAGACTATATACTACCTACGAGTCCTCAATAATATTGGGACTGCCACGTGCTCGAGATAAAGGATACTTTCACGGTCTAGTGAAGATGTGCCGGCTCAGTTGTGTTGATCTCTAGCACTAAACATACACACTGTATAGCTCACAAGTTGGGATGGCTGCTGAGACGGCCGCCACTAAGATGATCACTGGAGGTGGAAGGCCCAGGGACAATCGGGCCTGCAGTACTAAAAGAAGCTGGTCTCTCTTTCGTGAAGGAAGCCACAGCTTCTCGATGGAATTCAATGACCTTGAGGGATGCCAACTCGCGCGAGTCGCGGTCGTCCTTGGTGTCGCCTCCATCCGTCTCAGCAGAGCTGAACACGTAGCCTTTGTCTACATCGAGGAGCAAAGGCAGAGACAACAACACGGGTGTGTGTGAATAATCTGCTTTGATATTGATGGCTTGTCGGTCACTGCAGGATCCTGGCGTCGAAATCAACCGCCAGTCTCCGAGCAGGCGACTTTGTAAGCATTCTCTTTCTTACATAGCTCGAAAAATGGGACTGTAAGGGACGCAGATTCCTGCTCACCAAGGGGGTCACAGGCCACTTGGGCCGAGTTCGCTGACAGTACACATTTCTCCCGCAGGACGTTCGCGGGCGTGGGAAAGTAAATAGTTTGAATGCTGAACAACAACAAAAGTGCAGAGCAAGAACGGCAAGGTAAGATTGGCCGCACAAGTGTACATCAGTGTCATTGAACGTACTACTTGAGGCTGATGTCGAGCAGGTTGGCAGTGAGCGGTACTAACACCAGACACAGCCAATACACAGGACTAAAAACAAACAGAACGCACGAACAAATCAGTGAGAATCGTCCATCCCAGCAAATGTAACAAGTAGGTGCAAACCTTGCAAGCAGCTTTAGCGATACGCCGTACAGATCTCGTCCGAGGGTACCCATGAATGGAAACACGAGCAGGAAGAAGAAGAACAGACAGACGCTGAATGCCAGGACGATTCGGTTGAATTTCGTCCACGACAGAGTCTCCAATACAACTTTCACGTTGGCGGACATGAGTAGCACTGAGTAGATGACACTACCCTGTAAATAAAGGCCCGTACTCAACCCACCGACATTGACCGTACCGTACATAGCCATCATGAAGCAAATAAATGCCTGGATCATGGCGTTCAGGAGCCAGGTCGAAAAGCGCTTCATATTGATTCCAGCGTTCTTTTGGCCAGGAAAGTATAACGCTGGATTGCGGAGAACTTGTTCGGGGGCGACATCCTCGTCAAAAACCCCAATCGCGATGATTGGCAACGCCAAGAAGAAGTTCCAGCCAGCCATGACAAAACTCTCAAACACGCTCGTCCCTGACTGTCCATTGTAGAAATTGAACAGGAACAGCGCAATGACGAGCGCGACGTTCTTGTAGAACGAATAGAGAATGACTTTGGAGATCCGCTGGTAGTTGTACCGACCGTGAACAAGGAGAAGTCGCTCAAGGAATCTGAATTGAGCAATCGCGTAGTCACTGGCATTCACAGCTTGAACACCTTCTTGACCCGACACACCGATACCCACGTGAGCTGATTGAATCATATTCACATCGTTTGCTCCGTCCCCAATGGCAAGCGTAATTGGCTTTTGTGGAGAATTGTACCGAATGAGGTTGACTATGTCTGCTTTCTGAGCAGGGGAGACACGGCACGCAATAACTGCTTGGCAAATACTCGATATGTCCAGGAGCATTTGCGAAAGCACTTTGGCTGCATGCAATGCCCGCTCGGACGACGTGTTCTTTGGTGGGAACACGTGTACCATGGCCTTGCCATCGCACACGAGAGCAAGGTGGCTTGAAACCTTGTTAGCGTTGATATGTGACTGCACATCTTCTAGCTTGTAGATATTGTCAACTTGTCTACCCAAATCGTTCAGATCCTCGCAGTTGATGATAAGAAGCCGCATACCTTCATTGATCAATTGGCAGGCATGCCCGATGTTAATTGCGGTTTCCTCCTTGTCACCTGTAAGCATCCAGATCTTGATACCCGCTTGAGCTAGATTCGCAATGGTAGCAGGGACACCCGCCTGCAGTTTATCTTCAATTGCTGTTGCACCCACAATTTTCATTTCGGTCTCGATCAACTCAGCAACCTCCTCTAGCATTTCATCGCGATTCGTCAAAGACGTCACGGCTTCCTGGTACTTGACGTCCCAAGTCAAGTACTCTTCCTCTGTCAGCTCTTTGCTGCATATCACCAGCGTCCGAAGCCCTTCACTTGCGAAACGCTTCAACTCTTCATCCATTTTCAGGGTATACTGGTCGATTTTGCTGCGAGGCATCATAACATTGTCGGCCCCTTTGCAGTAGAGAAAGTAGCGACCGTCTTCGGTCCGAAGTGTCACGGACATCCGCTTCCTCGTGCTGTTGAATTCATTCACGTTAAGAATGGTGTACTTGCGCGCAATTGATGAACCATTCTTTTTGGTTACCTCGACCTCCAAAAGTGGTGCCGGAGCGTAGAAGTTATATCCCAAGCATTTGGCAGCTTTCACTAGAGCTTCTTCGTCCGGTGATGAGGCGCGGTAGTCAACTGCACCCGTTATAGCGTTTTTCTCCGGGATCACCGTGTGGCAAACAGAAAGCACTGTGAGGAACTCATCGATGGCGGCAGCCTCCGGTGCATTCGTATCCAGCGCATTAATTAAGCGTGGATCGTCAAAATGAATGAGTGGGTTGAAGTCTACCTGAGCGTCTCGGGGCTCATGTGTTTTTTCGTCGTCACCTTTGCTGTTTGCATCAGTCGACAATCCCTTCGCAGCTGCATTCTTCTTCGCCATTTCTGCAACAGCACGCCCGATCTCGGTTGTACCATATCCATACGACACACCAGCAATGAAGCACTTGCGAAACTCCATGATGTTACACGTGAGCGTGCCCGTTTTGTCGCTGAAGATGTGGTGCACCTGCCCAAGCTCTTCATTCAAGTCTGATGTCCTTGCGATTGCGAACGTTCCCGCATGACACATTTCAGGGTCGCTGGAAATGTATTTTGCTTGGATAACCTTCACCATATCCAGCGAAACGTACAACGAAATCGGGACGAGGTTGTTGTACAGGATGAGAAACGTGAAAAAACTCACCAAGTTGGAGGCGGAAGACGTTTGTGCAAACGCCGAACTAAAGTACCAGAGGTTTGCTTCGTACTTGTTCATCCAGATCGTGTTGCAAATGGTGCTAATAATGCAAAGCACAAATTGCGTGAAGAAGATCAGCATAATACAGCGGTTGACCATCTTGTACACGTTGCTCTGTTTTGATGGTGTCGAGCGTGCATTTTGCATTAGCTTCGTTTCCGAGCCCGTAAAAATGACGATCCCGTAGATATACGCACAACCGCGTACACTGCAACCACGCAGGATGATGTTGGAAGGGCCAATTGGGGCAGCTTCCTTGTTCGGTCCAAACTCGATGCGGCCCGTGAAGTTGTAAAGTCGGTTATTCGGCTGTTCGTACTCCATCGTGGCGCTGAGCTTCATCATTTGCTTGCTGTGCTCTGCCTCCGGCAATACCGGGTCGTTCAAGCTCCGATAGCCAACATGCTGCGCCACCGGTTCAATAGCCGATCGTCGCTTCAAATTCGTTTCACCGTCCAAATTGCACGTCTCGACAAAGCATCGGCCTTCTTCCTCTGATGTAGACAGAATGAACACGTCGGCAGGAGCCTCGTCGTGATCACCGAGGCGCAAAATATCCCCGACAACAACTTCTTGCCACTCTTTCGCCACAATTTCTCCGTGGCGCCCCAACACTTTGCAATGCCTCGAGTTCTGGACGTTGTCAGCGTCGTGGCGTTTTTTATCCTCCACACCCTGCTTAATCATAGAGACCATCAACACTATCACCAAGGGCCCTGCCGTCGTGTACTTGTTGGTTGGCGACCAAGTAGTAGCCACTTGTAGTATCGAGATCACTAGGAAGTAGCAATTGGCGATCACCCGGAAAAACTCGAAGAGCATCTTGGGGACGAAGCTCACAATTGTGTACTTGGACGTTGTCACGTAGTTGTCCGCGTATCTGCCTTCACGCCGCAACCGTTCGTTCTCCTCGTCATTGTTGAGGTGGACCTTGCGGAAGCTTCCAGCCGTACTCGCCATAGCGTTATGGGTATGAAATAAAGCGAATGAAGGAGTTCACGGCGGCGAACTGGCCTTGCTGCCGAGAGCTTTGCTGAAGTCGCCGCAATCCAGATTGTCCGATGGAGAGGCGCAGAGGGGTTTCGTCGTTGAAACTGTTGTAGCTGCTATTCACAGGGTCGGCAACTGGAATATTGCTGCACATGGGGTTATTTATGTTGTCCCCACCGTCTGAAACAAAACACACGCCACAACGTCTTCAGTTCTCTACTTTATTCGAGAAGCCCCGCATTGTTCAATAGGCTTCCAGCACGAATGGCGACCCTTAAGGAAGGAGACACCTTACCGGATGGCAACATGGCAGCAAAAAGAGGAAAGACTGGTCTGATTCAAAACGCACTGATAAGGATTCCAAATGGCTACGTGGACTCGGAAGACTTCGCAATCGACGGGCGTGGCTCGACCTCTCACGGCGAGCAGAACTCATAATATTACGGTAGCAACTTCTGACGACACCTTTCCTGTAGGCTCGAATGGGGTTTTAGACGAGTGCATGACGACGGTACAAGATAACGATCATGGTCATGCGCTTCAACTCGAAACTTAGAGAAATGGAGGAGGGCATAAGCGCTTCAAGTACTCGTCCGAGATGTGCATGTTCTTCGTGCAGCTCTACCAGCACAAGGCCGACGGTCATAGACTCAAGACTTGGTACACCAACTCTCTGCAACTAGACCACATTAATTGCACTGGAGTTGCGAAGCCAACGACCCCGACAACTACAGGAACTACCAGCCTTTCGAAACGCTGTTCAGATTTCCCCGGCAAAGGGAGAACTGCGTGCAGCATTTACCTCGCACAGTTCGTACGGATCTGCAGTAGATTTGCTCCAGCTGTCGAACGAATGTACTGACCTAAGTTAGATTTGGCGATCTTGCGGCAAGCTTGCAGTGGCTGGTAAATGAACGGCTCATAATATTGCAGCAGGGTGCTGCAGGCACGTTTCCAACGTCCATTCTTCAAAAGCCAAGATGCCTGCGCAACCCAATCCTCGGTGAAAGCTCTGCTTATCATTCACGCTGATCACAACTCGCGCGTGTTACTGTATTCGGTTCAGCAGCGTTTTTACTGTTCGCGTGGCGGCTAAGACGGGGCAATTCACCAAAGTAAGAAGTTGTACTTCGAAGTAAGGTGGAGGAGGAGGATCAGGCGTCTATTGAGCTACTTATCACTACAATGATACCTGTGTGGACATTTTGCCTCATTCATCTACCATGACGCGATCGTTCTCCTCCTCGCTGTCTCATTCTGCCGGCTCGATACTTCGGGCTTCACGGGGGACACCCCCCGAAGGGCACGTGGGTCCGTTGACCAAGTACTGGGTTAGATCTGTGCGCACTCTTGACCGGATGACGAGGCTGCCCACGCACTTGGAGCAGTCTGCTTGCAGGGGACATTGGACGCATGGCCGGGAGGCCGGTTACCACTTCGGACAGTCCCAACGTGCCGTCATGACGTAATCCCTGGCCCCTTCCGCTGGGTCGACTTTACTTCGAAGTAAGGTGTACTTGTACCAGGGCCCATACAGTAGCAGCATGTATTAAATATGCAGGTTTCTGTCCTTCGGCTGGCTCGGCAGATCGGTTGGTAAAACGAGAAAATGTGGAGAAGACTTTATTCCTGAACTAAGCATGATTACGCATAAACTAAAAGGCTATCTTCTGAACTAAGCAACTCCAATTGTAACCAAGTAACTATGAAACAAACTATTACGTCTTACGTGTAAACCATCTACCTATTCGCTATGTACCCCTTCAGAAGCAGACAGCGTAACCCCTCCAGAACGATGCATTCTCAGCGGCAACGATCGGTTTTGAAACTGCCGAAAACTATCTCCGGTGCCTCGACATGGCACTAACTTCTCAAGTGTCCAGGAGTGTGCCCCACGAACTACAACGGACACAGCATGCGCTACAAAATTTGGTATTGTGCCTCGTCGACCTGCAGTGAGAGCCAGAACTCATGTCCGTACTGGGTGAAGGTACACGCCTGCGTAGAGCAAGACGTGCACGAATTCTACGAGCACGACGAACATATTAATGCTGTCGGATCCCCCAGGGACAGACCATTTACGCGATCAATGAAGTCCAAGGCCCGCACCATGATTCAGAACTCAATGACGCCGGCTCGAATTTGGAACGCATTGATTGATCAGCTTGGACTGACTCAAGTGACAGTTCCACGCCTGAAGACAATCCAGAACTTCGTCTACAACTACAAGAAGACTATTCTTGTCCACACTGACATTGTTGACGACATCATTACAGTATCCAGAACTGCGCAATACAGTGTCGACTTGGACGAGTCAACAGCTGTCACGTTTGGTTATCAAATCGTCCAAGATGGAAATCCTATACTCGGAACTGGGACCGATGATAATCCGTTCGTACTAGCTTTCTCAACGAAAGCGTTGCTGCGGAATCTCGACCGTGATCCCGACACCTTCGTATTTCACATGGATGCCACGTTTAAACTCACCAAACGCGGCTTTCCCGTATTTGTGTGTGGAGTTTCGGATGCTTCGAGGACATTTCATGTTGTCGCTCTGTTCATAGTCTCGCAGCGGACGGAAACACAATATTCAGCAGCGCTGAGAGCTATCTCTGATCAGTTCCTCTCTGTGGTCGGACATCGATTTCAAATGAAATACTTCATGGTCGACGCAGAGGATGCTCAATACAATGGGTTTGATCGCGTCATTGCATCAACTATGGATACATCATATTTGATGTGTTTTTTCACGTGATCAAAAATGTACGCGAACATTTGAAAGGGCTGTCCGACTGAGCGGTTAGCCTTGCATAACGGCACATCTATCAAATGCACTTTGCGCGCAGTTCCGAAGAATTTGACTCTTTGAAGCAGGACGCTTTCTCGGAGTAGTCAACATGCGTCGATTTACACGATTTCGTTCTCTACTTCCGACAGCAATGGCTAACGTCCAGGTACAGCAGGTGGCAGTGTTTTCATTCTCCGTCTGGTTTTGCAAAAACCAATAATCCAGCGGAAACATTTAACAAACTTATTAAGCGTGACTACAGTCTCCGAGTTCGCCTCAAAGTCGGAGAAATGGCGACTAAAATTCTCCAATTTTCAAAATACCAATCGATTGTAGGGCCCTCGTTCCAGATGAAAACACAGCCGAGTGAAAAACTGGAGAGTAGCGCAAAAACAAATATTCAAGACTCCTCTGTTGAGGGTGTCCGAGCGCCACTTCGATATGCGGTTCCTGCTTGGGTAACTGGACACGCCTGAAGCCATCGTAATGTCCCATAGTTATCGAAGCGCAGACGATCTTGCTGACGCGAAAGACAAAGGAGAAGTGAACATGAGACGCATGGAGCGGTGGGGTCAACCAATCAAGGGTTGGGAGGTAAACATAACGCTGAGTACGTGTCAGTGCCGATCGTTTTTCAAGTACGCACATTGTGTGCATTTGTTGGCAGCTATGCGGTCGCGTAATTTAGCTGTACGCGGCTGGAAAAACCCGGCACGACGCTTTGAAAATCGAAACTTGAACAGGTCATCGGTTACAGCTATCGTTCGACCTACCAGTGTCTTGCACGGTGATTCTAACACCGCTAGTGGTGGACGAGAGGGAAGAGGTGTTGACAGACGTGGCAGCCGCGGTCGAGGTGGGCGTAGAGGTCGCGGAAGAGGTATACGTGGAGGAACCCGGAATCAAGGTGGATCTACAAGCACTGGATCCGCTATCCTGGTAGGACGCCCTCGCATAATTACGCATGCATTGGAGCGGCATTAAGATACCGAAAGTAAAACTTCCTAATACAGTTTCTATTGAATGCTATACGTCTTTCCTATAGACATAGTTTAACGATCTGAAGGAATGGAGACGTGGGGAATTCCATTTGGTTTCCCAAAGAAAAGATGGTGTGCCGATAGCAGGGGCGTATCTGGATCAGTTGAAACCGGGGGAGTAGAAGAGTAAACCGCTGTGACAGAATCCCGATACGCATCGAGAAGTTTTCTGAGCCTACTTGCTGCGAACTCTTCTGAAGGCTCGTCACTGGAATAGACAGGTTCAGGAGGGAACTGAGCCATTCCTCTCAGAGTCGCAAATACATCAACTACTCGTATATCCATCATTTGATAGGCTTCCTCCGGGGTCAAGGCATTACCTTTGGATCTCGACAGCTGAACAGCACTTTCGACGGCACTGGTGGTTGCTGCAATAACATCGGCAAGACTTCCGCGGTTGTAGTGCACCTGCACCCGTAACAGCTCCTCCATCATTCTCCCGTCGTAGTATCTTGAGCGAGCTTGTCGTAGTCGTTTGAGTTTGGGCTCTAGCGTAGCGTGATCACTTCGGGTTCGGGTTTCAGCTTGAGCTTTTTCACAGGCGACCAAATTCTCTGTGACTTCAAACCTTTCAGCTGTCCTTTTGCCCAGGACCTTCATTCGTTTAACGTTGCCGGGGGGATACTGTGGCTCCACAAAGTGGCCTCCATCCTGCGTGCGCTCGGTTGCATTGACTCCCCTTGAAAACTTCTTCAGGCGACGTTCATCCATTATTCCACACCCTCCATACGGATAATTATTGTCGGGAGTTGATTCTAGGAGCACAACGCGTTCCGCATCCGACAACGTCTTCCACTTGTCTCGAAGATTAAGTCCACCTCGACCACGAAGCCATTCATTGTCAGCGTTGACCAAGTCGTCTCCTGTCATCGCAGTTCTTAGGACAGCGTAGCGCTGGGCATATATTGAGCCGTGAGTCTTAGCAAATACCCAGAACGCAGCGTGCACCCTCATCGTACGGCGATCTTTGTTAGCAAAACCGTGGCTGTTGGTGCTGCTGGTAGGTGGTTTATTTAAATGTGAATAGAATGTAAACTACAACGTGTTGTAGTCTCATTTCTGAAGTCTTATTCCGATCGCTCATCCTCGTCGACTGCAATTCGTCCTGAGCAGAAACGTACCGAGCAGAATCGTGCCTGTGTCTTATCAGCAAACTATTTACAAATTTACACTGACATACTGAAAACTAAGTAAAGTACTGAAGGTGTATACCATACAAAAGTCAAATCAAATCTGACAGAGCTTCAAAACAACTGAATTAGAGCGAAAAACGGATCTTATTAACCCTTTCGCGAGCCATTCAGGTAAACTATATTATACAAGTGTAAGTCGTTTGATTGTCAAAGGGCACAAAAATCGCCCTTTTACAAATTAACGGTACTCGCATTGCATATCTCTTGTAACAAATCAGTTTCAATGATTTGATGATAGTGCCTGATATACGTTTGTTATTCGGTTTCAGTATGGTGGGATGATTACTGAGTGTACCGTTTATGATATGTTATAAAAGACGGTAGAAACAAACTTGAACTTCTGTAATAGGGCGCAAAATGCGCCCTTTTAGAGGGGGATTTCCTACCGTATCTTGAGAAGTAGCTTAAAGGGCGAGAAATGCGCCCTTGTACCGCGAAAGGGTTAAGTTCTTTTATTGTTTAGTGTGCTTCCAGCGTGCTCCTTGGCGTCATACATCATCTCTCTCCATGCGTCGGAAATCCACTACAGGCCTGGGATGGCGCAATGCCGTCCAGCTCTTGGACTTCATCGAGAAGGCGAACGGTGCTCGCTTTGCTATAAAGTGCTGCTTCATACGATGGCCATGACGCAATGCTGCTGCTCTTAGTGACGTTGGCTGCCTCGCTGCCGGGATAAGCCAGTATACTCCCTCCACAGTCACCTTTGCTCTCTTCTCAACAACCTGGCGACGACTGGCACAGCTCGGCCTCCATCTTCGGCAGCTTGGAGACCGTAGGGATGGAGGGCGCTTGCTAACCCGATCAGACGCTGAGCTTTCGGTTCCAGTCGGCTCGGTGGCGGTAGATCTGGGGCTGGGAATCGGGAGGCGGGTGTGTAAATGTAGGCTGGGTGCTTGGTCAGACACACGCAGTGTATGGTGTCGAGGTTAGTATTAATACTCGGTCCTAGATCGAAGAAGGGGCTGTATGGATTTGGGCGCGAAATTTGAGTGGGCACTTCGTTAGTAATAGCTCAGTACTTATATTGAGGTCCTCTATAACCGCATATTTACATGCTTTCAGAATTAACAGTTGCTGACCTTTTCTTATCGCCTCTACTCCCTGTACAGTGCTACCCCTCGTTATGCGCAGGGGGAATCACAAAGCGATTTTAGAGGGATTAAGGATAGCGCTAGGAGAGTTGTATTGATTGGGCAATAGCTCCCCAGCATCGATGAACAGACAGGACAGGGTATTTGATTGTCGAGGTGCGCATAACGAGGGGCAATACGGTATTAGGAAAATATCCACCAACCAATTCAGTCCCAGCATAGTTCACTGTTCGTACGCGTCGGACCATTCGCCTTTCTGCCTAAAATGGCTAACCTTCTGTGTGTTGACCACCGCCGCGCCTTCCGAAACCTGTGTCAAACCCATCTACGGCGTGGCGGTGGATACATCACCGACGAAGCATGCAGGCATCTCCGGGGGGTTGTGCTGCGTGCCAAGATGACAGTGCCGGAGGAAGAGAGGAAAATGGACGAAATCACGCTGCGCGTCCTTGACCTCTTCCCCGTCCGCCGCATAACCAAGCAAGCCCTACATCAGTTCCTCCGAGGGATTATGGGCCGGGGTATCGGTGCTCCAGCTCAACGAGCAAACGATGGCCATCAACCACGAGCACCGCAGGAACGACGAGGTACGTTTCCCGCACAAGGAGAAGAGCAATACGGATTCCGGCAGCTACTCGACCAGCGCCAAGACGAAAACGGCCTCGAGTTTCTCGTCGACTGGGCTCCTACGTGGGAGCCAGTGACGAACATCGAGCGGGCCCAGGTGACTGAGTTCCAAGCTATGCTGAGATATCAGCGCCATAGGAAACGTGGTCAGTAGAAGAAACATGCAAGTAAGGCGAATACAGAGCTAGTTTCTTTGGTTTGTTATGCGTTTCAGTTTTCCCTATTGTAGTCCGGGTGTACACACTACACCATGAAGGCTTCGGTCTTTTTGGCCACGCCGTTAAGGCTTCGGTCCATTATTAAGCCATAACAACCATATCTGAGAGATACAACAACATACAACGAAGCTAAACAGACAACAATAACAAGACAGCAATAACAATAGTATATTAATGACACAAACGCTGCTGCTGAAGCAACAGCACCAACAATACGCTTCGAGTTCTTCGTAGAAATCACAAATGCTGATCTGTACATCGTTAATCCACGTTGCGCTGCTACACCACTACCACACGTACGTACCGATCCGATTTGACATGCGTCCTTGGTCTTGAGGCACTTGAAAGCGTGCTTGTGCGGTTTCCGAGGTCCGCGCTGCCTTCCTGTTTTCGAAATGAGCTCTTGATCGTGCATCGGGCGCCGGTGGCCATGCCAAGCCAATCGTTTGTATCTGTCGTTGATCCATCTTCCTTTTTTTGTTCTTATATTGCGCACCATATGTTTATGCCTACTGTCAAGTGAGAAAGAAAGCCCAAAGAATCATGGTTACCTAACGTAACCGCGATTTGGGCATCGTTAGTTCAGTCGTAAGGCTTGTGGTTTAGTTACTACGACAGCTGCTTTAGATTTAAGGTTTTCTCGAAAATATGAGGAATACCGAACCTGGCCTGAAAAACACATACCCCTATTTGTGTTTTCGTACAGAGAGTGGTTAGAAAACCCGACTGAAAGAGCCGGATATCTACACCTACCCCTCTCCTCAATCCGAACGGTGCATACTCCAGTATACGCAGCTGCTGCGCCATCCATTTCTGAAATCGACGCGCGCAATTTTAGGTGGTCATGAGCTCATCAGCTCGGAAGCCTCCCCCTTCGGATCCTGCGAGTGACAGCAGCGTTCACTTCGACAGTGCTAGTGTGATACCGACTTCACGCTTCGTGCGACATCAAGCTCCGCCGAGCGCTCCGACAGATCAACGGATTCAGCAGTTAAGACCCTCTTCACAAGTCAACGAACGCCTCCAGAGACTCTGCGATTCGACTCATGGATGGATTTCCACGAGTACATCAGCGAGTATCAGGGGGGGGAATGCCAGGCGAGATCGCGTGTTGCATAGGAGTTGTTGATCAATTAGTGAGCATTTGTCAAACTGATACGTGTCTTATTTTTTTAGATGTTTAGAGTTCGAACGAACAAGAAGGTTCTCACGAGGAATGCCACGCTCCTTACTAACACCCGAGCCTTGGGAATGGTATGCTAAAACCTTGGTGTGCACGCACGAGGGTAAGTATACACATCGGGGGAAGGGAAAGAGAGCACGTCAGGAATCTCGCTCTATGGAGTGCCCAGCCCAGGTTCGAATACCATGATGAATAGCTTTATCTAGACCCGTCGGTGCCTGTGCCAGTCTGGTTCAGTCTGGTTCAGTCGGGTACCAGTCTGGTTGTAAAGTGATGATGCATTCTAATGTTGTGACCCATCTTACTTTCTGCAGATAAATGCGTGTGCACGGCTTGTGAACAAGGAGACCAATCCATCTTCACTGGCATATCTACCGAGCACATCATTAAACCAATTTGTTGCAACTCCAACCATTGGTGCGGTATCATGATCAACGTTTCGACCAAGGTGATCCTGCTGTATGATTCGATGCAGTCGAGCTAATTAAAACATGTTCGGGCTGTAGCGCGAGTGTTGACGCCCCTTCTGTTAAGAGAGACCGGGGATCGCTTTCGAATCCAGTCTTATGAAAGTGACATGGGAACGCAGCTCGATAGCTACAATTGTGGAGTATATGTCCTGGTCGCGTTCGAGATGTTCATCGGCGCTCCCTCCATAGGACGACTGAATAAGAAAACGCTGATGTATCTGAGATATCGATACCTACAACTCTGTGTAAAGCTCTCTGCTGAATATATTTTGCGTTCGTTGCCCATTGCGTCAGAATTGGCCATTCGCCGTAACACCATTCCTATCACGAATTTATATATCGTGCTCTGGCTTGTGGGGGTTCTCTTCATCGTCGTCATCATTGACGATGCTATCATGGGGCGTCTGCCAGTATTGCCTCCGCAATGACTTACCCCTACGACTTCGCAGGAATCGTTCGTCATTTCCTCGACGTTCTTGGCAATCCATATCCTTCCGCGACCAAGCATAGTCTCGTGTAAATGCGTCACCACGCAGCCTGCAGAATATCCAGAACTGTCCGTCCATCTTAGCAGCAGAATGTACAATGAAGCCCATGGTACATTGCTCAGTGCCAATCACGGTTTTACTGTAAGCAGTACCTTGATTGGTGCTTACGGAACTACCCCTAGGAGTACCGTGACTGAAATTCGCGGTACTACTACGAACAGTACCGTGGATACTAGTTACGGTACGCTTCGGAGTAGTACCGTGAGTGTGATTAGTAGTACTGTGTTACCTGCTTGGATGAAAACTTATAATCTTCAATAACCGATTCTACTATAAAACATTTACTTCTTAATTTGCGTTCTAGAGACGTCATCGACTCTTTCATTTGATATGTTTTCTACTTCAGAAAATTTGATGATCGCTGTACTCGGCATAGCTCCTCATGCTCAATATTTAAATTCAGCAGGTGTAAGGTACATGGTTTGGTTCCCCTTCACGTCAACTACGTGACCTCACTGCGCTTATCTGCCTCCGTTCACTCTATGAAAAACATTTTTATATTAGATCTCCTCACCATGGAAACAGACGAATCTTAGAACCGAAGGGTAACAGTGTATTAATATTATCAATACGCATAAGATGTGACTACGGCTTTCTTGCTGACCAACCCCCGTCGTAACAGCATCGCCACAGTTATCGTTTGGGTCGGCAAGTTTCTGTCGGCAGTTGCTAGTACGAGACACGTGAGTAAACCACGTCACGCCATAATCCACCGTGACTTCTTCTCCTTCGTCGATGTCTTTCGTGGCCTTAACCATGATTTGGACCTCACAGTTGTGTCGCATTTCCAGGAACTCTGTGTTGGCTTCAGAGCTGTGGTTCACGAAACGAGCGACAGACCCCCATTCTTGAGCATCGATATATAGCTTTTGTTTCCCCGACCTTTCGTCTGCAAACCAATCACGTACTCATACTGCTGGGAGTCCTTTTCGTAATTGCGATCCGTTAACAAATCCGTATACGGTCCAATTGTTGTGCCGACGCGGATCGTGTTGGTCGCCCGTACTCCGATTCCTGCAGACGACTGGAAAAGCTCTACGTCACGAGATTCATAAACGCCATTACTGCAGCGACCTCTAAACTTGCAATTGTCCCGTGCGCAAAATAGCCCGCTTCCAGCATTTAAACACGCATCCGCGTAGCAGTCTCCAAAGCAATCACATCGATCACTAGGCCAGTTATCCTTCGGCACGACTCCATCCTTGACCGTGCATGTGAGCGAATGAGTCACCGTCGATGGGGTAGGCGCAATGGTACTGGGAATAGCCTCCGAGCTGTATAGTGGAGGTTAAGTCGGCGCATCGTGCAGACTTGTGAGTTGATTGAATCGTAGTCGTAGAACCCAAAACCACAGTAACATCTTCACGAGCGACAATACAGCGGCACCATCGCATACCGTTCTAATGGTTTAAGCACGTTTTGGACGTGAGCGCCGCAGTGAAGATGTCTGCAGTAATCGCGCATATCTAATGATGTGGACCGAGACTTCTAGGACTCAGCGACATGGTCAGTAGCTAAGAAACGCGCAGTGACATCACGTAGAGACGCATCTGGGTGTTCTAATGATACCTCGCAGTACTATGAAAAACCTTTATTCAGCATGAGAAGCTTCTAACCATTTACTCTAGCATCAAGGGCCCTCTATTCATAATTGGCCATCCTGTAGGAGTCGTTCCTGTGTCCAATTGACCGCCTCCGTTCTTGCGCACGATGCTTCTATTGACAAGAATTCGTTTGCCCTGAGCGTTAACCCGGTGAGACACAAACCGAGCGTAGAGCAAATGGATGCAAGAACCAAATTTTCTCCAGTATTTGCACTGACACCACTCCTCGGACACTTCGACGATCCAACCTTCAGCGGGTTGGCACATGTGTTCCATCCGTGCGTAGTTCGAACCCATCTGGGCAGTTACGGCGAGGTGATCGACAGTCCTCTTCTTGGACGGAATATAGAAACGAGGAGCCGGTCGGGATTGAACGCGAACAAGGCCACTGTTAGGTCTGCCGATGGGTTCGGGGCCGAGATTTAGCAGCTTGTCACTTGATAATTGCTTGGTACGGTGCACAAGGGGTGGTGTTGCCTCAGGAACCAAGTGAAATACGACCGCTTTGTGCGATTCGTTCACACAGCACTCCGACAGAACCTTAATCAGTAGGCCCATTTTCAAACGTGCTCTCAGAGTGTAGTCTCTCTTGGTCACGCGGTTAAACTTCTCCACAGGATTGTTGGTTGTAGCATATCCAGGATCCATGTAGCAGCACTGCCACCTCGAATACCGCGAATTCAACCACTGAGCCTTGAAATATGCAGCGAAGACGTCAAGTTCTTTTTGGGTTCCCCATTGCTTCAAATAGAAATCTTTGACTTGGGTTAGCTCAGCAAGTGTGGAGCAGAAGTGCATATCGTAGATCTGGGCAAGAACAGTATTTGCCACTCGATCCGGTAGATACATCGTTCTTTCTTGAACCTTCTTCATGACGTGAACGAAGCACATCAAGAACAGGAAGTTTGAGTCGTACCGGAAAACCTGCTCTAATGCATTCATTTGCCCGTCCTTGGCGTCTCCCATCACCAACAGCAACCGTAACTGTTTGCCAATCACCTCCGTGTAGATGGAACGTAAAGAAAGCAATGCCATTCTGTACACGCTTTCACTACGATGAGAGATAATACAGAAAGCTACAAGATGAAATTTGCGTGCGCGGTCTGAGATTCCTAAGACCAATACAAGATAGCCGACCTGCGAGAGTTTAACGTCGCATCGAGGTGAAAAATGAAGTTTTTCGGCTCCCGATCCAGACGTGCCAGTAATGTTCTTGTAGTAATCCCCACAACAAAAGGTTCCTCCTCAGAACCGTCGCCGACGAAAAGCTCCCCCTCAGAATTTCTCCCATATGTAAACGATATCGGAGCTGATTCCGCGTTACTGGTAGGTCATATCTCGCACAGCTCTCGCAATGTCGTCGTGCTCGTCATTGTACCCTAGTTGCGTCTTGGAATAGTAATTGACAAAGTTTTGGACCGCACGCAACCGCGGAAGCGTCTCTCCTTCCAACCCAAACTTAGCCCGAAGCGCATTTCGAACACGAACCGGTTCCATTTGGTGCGCAGTGAGCTCCATGTAATACGTTTTGTGCTGACGCGTCAGAACTGCCTTCCAGGGTAATCGAGCATCCGGTAAATGATTTCCCGTTTCATAAACAGCGATTTTCATCGTTGCAGAGCAGGTTAACACCTTGCCGCGCCATCCACAGCTAGCTTGGAAGCATGCGTCCTTGCAGGTTTTGGACTTGCAGCGGAGTAGCTGGTACTTCATTGTGTGCTTGGCAGGATCCGTGCAGATGGTGCATATGGTCGCGTTGGCCTTGGTAACCCGCGCTGACGTTTTAGATTCGAGTAACGCATTTCCATCCTCCTCTGCCACGGCGTACGCCAACTCTCCCCAGTCGATTCTCTTCGGCATCCTGGGAGAAATCCAGAAGAATGGCTGTCAGTCTTTTGAGTTTGTCCCAGGGAGAAATTCAGAAGAATGGATGTCACTCTTTAAAGTTCGTCTCCTTGGGACTCCGGAGGGCCAAAGAGAGCCGGACACTGACACCCTTTTATGAGGTTATGTGGTGGTACCCACTTTTTGTGTGTTTATCTGTAAAGCAAGGCGTGAAATTGTAAATAAATGCGTTTTTCAATATTCCAAGGTGTTTATATTTTTTTACTGTGTTATCACTGACATTTTGTGCCGAAACGTATTGCGCGGTGTTTTCAATGCGTTCACCCTGTTAGCCCTTTCGCGGACAAAGTGGGCAATTTGCACCCAACAAGTGTGTTTTCAAAAGAGGGCGTGTTTTGACCCCCTCGATGGAGACAAAATACCTCCTTTGGACTTGAAGGGTCGCCTGAACTCACCCACCTTTTTCAGCCAATCATTTTCCTGCGGGTAGGTTGTGGGTATGGGTAAGCTAAGCCTTTCGCTGCGGCCCCTCCGTAAACCGATAAAAACCTGCAGAACGTGTTGAAAGTTACCGTACAATTTGCATTCAATGGGTGAAGATCGGCTTGGAGACAGTCGCTGTAACGCTCATACCACTCGTTATTGTTCGTGACGGTGGATGAGCTGGTGATGAGGCTGTCACTTGACAACGCAGCCGAGGTGACGGTGAACGCGTCGCTGGAGAAGGCGGTGGACGCGGTAGTGAGCATGCTGTCATCATGTTGGAGAAGGTGATAGATGGTGTACATGGTGGTGAGCGTGCTGCTATCGCGCTGACGCAGGAGAAGGTGGCCAAGGTGACGGCGGATGAGGTGGTGTGCGTGCTGCCCCGTGATGAGGCGCCCGTATCGTGGGCGCGGGTACGCCCGTATCTATCCGAAAGGGTCGCTTGCGATCTCGCGTGCCCTCACTTTCGAATTTGCAGTCTGGCGGCTCCTATGGTGGATCGCCGCGAGTACCCTAAAGTCTTGAGCCAAGAGCTTCAGTGGTTCAATGGATCACCAATTGGCTTCTCGACTGAAGAACATCTTGCAAGATTCAGCTACGATAAGGACCTAGAATTCGACTCGCTCTACCCCATCTTCGTGCCTGGCATCCAAGTCGATATACTAGAAACGCCCTATTGGCGTCCAAACGTCAATGAGCTCGTCAAACTGCTACCGGTCAAGGAGATGTATGAAATCTTTCATGCTTCTTGGCTATACCCAAATGCGAGGGGCGTAAGCCTGCATTCTTGTGGATGTTACGTTGGCTGCAAAACTGCTTGGATCTTTCAAAGGTACATTACAGGACTCACTTGTACACACTAATCTGGTTTCTAAGACTGTGGTGTAAATTTATAGGTAACGCGCAGCGTGATTCAAGAACATCTTCATGCTGTTGAACAACTCCTTCACGACCAGCAGAGGGACCTACGCTGCGGCCGTTTCGCCGTACCGCTACCGCAGGTTGGAGCCAATTACCGAGCCACTGTCGATCTTTGGATGGCGGTCAACCTTGTTGATATTATAGCCAACGAAGCCGAGATCAAGTGGGTCTGGGAGGTTTGCCAGTGCAAGCAATGCATTCACTGTCGCTCGCCTGAATGGAGAGATGGTAAACCAGCAGACTTGACGCCCGAGGTTCTTGCAGTGAAGCTTATTTCGAATCAGTCGGAATGAATACACTCGATTGACATACTGAATATGTATTGACGAGTCTTACTCTACGTTCTCACTATGTTCTCATCGTTTTCGTCCTTGGCCGCCTTGTCCAGCCCCCCCC
>JAHWLE010000618.1:0-19721 GCA_024679135.1 Phytophthora foliorum | reverse complement strand
CCTGCCTCGCCCACACGCAGCTTGGGGCTGACGCTCGGCTGGAAGGAGCAGCGCACGACAAAGTCCTCGGTAGCGGGGCCGGTGCCGCGCCCCACGTGTAGACGCGCACACCGCAGCGTCAAGACGCGGAGACCGCGGGTAGCGCAGATCGCCCTCATCATACTGAGCTTGTCGGCCACAGACTGGAAACTTCTAAATTTTAGCCACTCATCATTTGAGATGTGATTCAAAACAAAATTAATATTATGGAACTAAGATACGAAGAGTATACAATATTGTAATCGGCGACTGTTTTGTCCATTCCAAATGTCGTTTTAATTGGACCTTGAAGGGCAAGGGAAATGTATTAATCTAAGGCAATCCGGGAACGTAATCGGGATCTAATTCGGAGTAGTCACGCATTAATAAGGACGTTTAAGGGTAGGTCACAATGGTATCGTCCGGCTGCCGAGCTTGACTGACGGCCCAGTGAGTGCGTGCAATATCCCCTATCTGTATGCCCTGGGCGCTCGGCCAGGTACGAGTCGACGGCTTCTGCAGCTTCGGAAATACGGGCTGGAGTCGCCCGTCGATGCCTTGACGAGCTTCTTTAGCGCCACACATGAACAAGTGCACGACGAACGGGCCATCGATCGTCTTTTGTTTCTTGTAGTAGCTTTTGGTTTGGGCCAGCACACGCCATTTTTCGGCTGTAACAGCCACTAGCTGTGCCTGCTTGACATGTTGGCTGGTCGTCATGTAATGTTTCATGTCGGGCCGAGACGCCTTCGTAGAGTAGCTGTTCAGAGCTGAGCTCACCTTCGCCCCAGCTAATGAGTAGACCTTCTCAAAGCTATCATGCTCCTCGTCAATCTCGAACTCTGCATCTTCAACAGGGACAACAGTTCTGCTAGTCTTTCCAAACTCCCCAATCCTTAGCAAGTGTTCTCTCCATGATGCGTTTATATATGTAGTGGACGCTCAGAATGCCCAGCCAAGCATGGGCATTCTGAAGGAGTTAATTATACATAAATCGGTTGGAGAGGCCGTAAATAAAAAGACTTCAAATCTGAGAACTGACAGCTAAACATTAGCTCGCCCCCGTTTATATATAGCAAGTCGGGGGCTGTGCTTCTTATTAGCGTTGTAAATTGGTTGATTTGTAAATAAATAGTACATACTGCATGGCTTTCACAATAATTGTTTTTATAAATATGTTATTAAAGAAGGGGAAAAAGCTTGTTCTGAAAAAATATATTGAACACATGGCATTTCTAAATAAAACAAGCACAATAAGTTTAGAAATACATGTACCTTTTGATAATATTCAGAATCATACTATGATAATAAAGCTGTCCCTTGGCAGCAACAACGCCGGCGCCAACCCGTTAACCACAGCCATCGAGAGTACAACTTGAATCCCTCCAAAACAAACGATTAGCTATACAAACAAACAACCAAACGCGGTGCACGGGTAGTTTCAGTTTCATTAGTGGTAGCAACTTTTGGCCAAGTTAGCAATGCTAACGCTGTTGCTACATCACTATTTTTGTCTTGTCGGACATTCTTTCTGGTGCAACGCTGTCGCCTCTCGTTGGATTGATCTGAGTCCTGTATCCGAGCCGGAGGTGATCATTGGTTGAAGGCAAGTCATTGTGGGCAACGAGATGACAGCATCCATGAGTGAAGCTGCTCAACGCTGTGTAAAGGTGTTTGCTATGGCGTCTGTGCGGCGCGAGGTGTATCGAGGTGATTGTACTACGGCATCTCTGTGATCAAGCCAGTGACTATATAGCACGTCCCGCGTAATATTTGCTGGAGACCTCTACGGCTACCCCAGAACCTTTGGCAGCAACGCCAGAGCAATCAACTGCTATCGGACCCGACTAGTGCCAACTCTGGCCCGTGTCAACGGTCCCCGAGCCACGAATGCGGCAACTACACTAGAACCAACTACTGCACCTACGACCCCAGAGTGCCTGTGACGCCTGAACCAGAGGATGTCAAAAATGCAATGAGTGGGCCTACACTAAATTCCCCCAACTGAATGTGCTTGATGATGGAAGCTCACTGACAACTTACTTATGGCGATGCCTCAGGACTTAGTTGTGGATATTGCCAATTTCAAGAATTCTGCTTCAGCGATTGGCTTGATCTTGACCAATGAGCAAGCCGGTTAATTGTGTGTTATCCCGAGTTAATTAACTAACTCGGACACATTTTTACTGCTAAAAAAAATAACGCTACTTGGCGTTAAAAAAAGTAACGTCGCCACCACTAGTTGCATTCTGTCTGTCGGTGTTGGTTTTTCTTTCAGCACGTGATTGTCAAATGCAATTGCCATTCGTCATTGCCAATTGAGGTGTGCATTTCCAGATGGGATCGAATGCTAGATGGGCAGACGAATACAGTTCGTGCAAGTGAGTGTCGCAGACCACTCTGTCTCGACGTGCTCGAAGATGGTTGCTATGCGAATACATGTATTGATATGAATACCAGTAGTACAGAGGTATTCGCACAGAGTTTCATCAAAATCCAAATGCACTGACTTATTCCAATTACACGAATAGTAGGCGAAATCAGGCTTCTTGCGAAAAAAAGATGATTTTAGAGGGGGGCCTCGGTAGGTCGAAAACCTGCATTCCCAGTCGGCTAGAGAAGTCATGTTACCGAGCTGCCTGCCGACTAGATAGCCCATGCTGTGGCGCTGTCTGTCGACAGCATCACCGTAAATCAAAGGTTCTGCTTTGCGGACTGGATGTTGGACTTGGGTTCCGAAGGAATGTTGACTTTTGAAGAATGGACTATGGAAATGTGCCTGCAGCACGCCGCTGCAATATTCGGAGCCGCTCATATGCATCTGCAATCTCGCAACTTGCATGCAATGTTTCCCGCAAGACCACCAAATCTAACTTAGACCAGTACAGTCTTGCGACAGCTGGAGCAAATCTTCTGCAGATCCGTACTATTATTACATGTATCTGTGCGAGGTAAATTGCTGGACGCAGTTCTCCCTTTGCCGAGGAATTCTGTAGTAGGCCCGGGTCCAGGTGTACCCAAGCGTAGTTTTTTTTATAGCTTAGCCACGATTTGTGTTTGTACTTTTCAGAACGTGGGCTGTAGTTGAGATACTAGTAACGGTTACTGTAACCCGGTGTGCTTTAAATGCAGAAAGAGTGATGGTTGATTTATCAACCATATGTTTCCTGACACACACGTTGGGACACTGGTACAGTAATGTACACGGTGAACAGTACATGTACACCGTAAATGGTGATCGTCCGTATGTAGAGATTACGGTTCCATGCGTAGTGAACTGGCTACGCAACCTGGGATTCGTGATCATTGAGCGATCCTCGTCAACATGTGGGATCTGCATCACATCCAGCGATACACAACGGTATTAATAAGCAAAGTGTAGTACCTAGATCCTACACTGCCTTCTAAGTTCGTGAGCCATCGATCTTTTGCAATTCGAGGTGAAGAACTGAGCCGCCGGCGGCTTTTGGTTGCCTTCGTTCTCATTCTTCAATTAGCACCGAACTTGCCAAGCCTCCGCCCAGGTCCAGCCGACCAACAATGCGTCTCTCTTACGTCCTGCTGGTGGCTACTGCTACTACTCTCCTCGCTAGCGGCCACGCGCTGTCTGGAGCCGCGAACGCTGACAAAGCCACGGACATATCATCGATGGGGACACCGAACTTGATTACCTCCCTCGAAGTTGGCAATGGCGCCGGTGACGAAAAGAGGTTCCTGCGAAGCCACAAAATGGAGGACGACGATGATGACATCGACGAGGACGAGGAGGACAACGAGGACGAAGAAGAAGAGAGGAAGGGTGCCAATCTCTTCAAGACGTCTAAACTCGACGAGATGCTGAGCAGCGTTAAAACGTTCAAGCGGTTCGCGAAGTGGAAGGCCTATGGGTACAGCCCCACTGACATCTATCACAAGTTGCAAGTTGCAACCGAACCAAAGTACAAGGAACTCTACTCCATGTACAACAGGAACTACGCTACCATTTCAGTTTATCCGTGAACGGCGGACAAGTCTCAGTTGGTGGTACACAATGCCAAGAATGACTTTAGCTAGCTTTGCAAAACTATGTCATCTACAATGCCTAAAACACAAATATACCCGCAGCATTTTCGTTCTCTTGCAAATCTCATACCGTGTTAAAGTAGCGCTAAAAATGTAACTTAACCCCAATAACGTTACTTTCCGTGTTAGAGAGATAACGGTAACGTCGCCACCACTAAAATAAATGCAACTGCCGACAAAACTAACTGCCAGTCAACGTAAAACGGGCGTGCATGATAAAAGACGATGTGCATACCAATTTTATTAACCAATCAAATCACTCAAAATCTTGGTTTTAGCAAATCGAATCCGTCCATAGAGCCGCTATTTCTGTGCCAGTCACTTCGTAAAATGGAGGCAGCCGTCGAGCCCCCTCAGAGCCCCCGACAGTCGACTCAGCGCTGCAGCCCCCCTCAGAGCCCCCGCTTGTAGATAACTTAGAGCGTCATGTATCTGGCGAGTCTGATGCAATTGTTTCGGAGGAGCTTATGGTTGCCAAAAAACTGCCATTAGATGTAGGCATCATGGGGCCTTTGAAGGCGAAGCTGAAGGCTTTGTGGTTGACCGAAAAAGCTACCGCTACAACTGCAAAGGAAAAACGCATAGCGACGATAGAGCATGTAATTTCGGCGTGGGAATCCATCGAGGCCGACACAGTCACGAGAGCGTTTAACAAAGCGCTCAAAACCAACTTTAAAAATACAGCTGCCTCTTTGTAATTCATTGCTGTTGCATATCTTGAAAACAAAAATGCTTTCGCTACCTGACAGCTGTTTCTACAAAGTAAGGATGGCAGATGCATTCTGTCCGTCGGTGTATACCGAGGCGCCAGGGACGGCGGCAAGTACGATAAACTAATGTACTTCGAAGAAGTATTTTATTGTAATGCTGTGCGCGACATCGACTCGGCTGACACCACTATTTGAGAATTCGCGTTCGGATCTAGTGGTGGTTCGAGCTTAGTGGCATACCCGCTGCCTCTGTCTCCCTCGCTGGATTGCTCTTTGCCAAAACCACGACTCTCGGTCGCCGAGAGATTGACGATAGCGGCTCAGCATTACTATAGAATACTAGTAGTCACCGGTGCGGCCAGTCTTTTTTCAGGTGGAAGAGATCGAGAAATCACTGTAAGCCCTTCGTTTTGCCTGGCCTTCCGTTCGCACATATGCCTGCAATGTAAGTGGTTCTTGCTTGCTCTCTCGCAGTGCTGCTCAGCGAGTATTCCATTCCCTCATTTTTCTCTACATCACCAAACCCACAACTTGTGCCATAAGTCGAATTCAAGTTCCAGCAAGAAATACCCTTCCCCCCCCCCCTCCAAGCACGCACATGTCGTCGGTGCGTCTTCCGGTATTGATCTAAGCGTTGCAAAAGAGCTTGCACGTGGCCAAACGGATGCTTCGTACCCGGCGGCACTGTTGGAGACGATTAAGATGGAAAATCCGAATGTGGGGGTAGTTCATGAAAAACTGGACGTACCATTCATGCAGGAAGTTCGAAAGTGCTAATCTAAGACTTGTGGGGAAATTGAGCTGTCGTCGCAGTTGACGTCGACGACCTCGACCTTAAACGCTGCGCGCTAGCTGCGATGGAATACAATGTATTCGTAAGGATGCATGGAATGCATCCTTACGTGGTTTTCGTGTACGGTAGTCGAAATAGATTACTCTTGAACCCCGTTAAGATTTCGTTTGCTACGGTACCGTGACCTGATGGCTCGAGCTTTCACCGAGCGCTTCTTTGTGCGACTAGCAGCCAGCTTTGCTCAACGACAACTACGCAACCGGCTAGAAGTTGCTCGACCAAAACGAGCAGGAGTTATCCGCAACCCTGTACCAGACTGAGCCCTCGGTACACTCGAGACTATCGACGATATTCTGAAATGAGCAAGAAGGAAATCGATCGCCATAGAAGCGGGAGAGAGATGCAAAATGCCAGATACTATCTGGATAGTGCGTATGCGACCATTCCTATTCACTGCTTCATGATGTCTTCGATGGTTTGCAGTGTGTGCTTCCAGACTGTGTCCTTGAGCTCTTCCGTGTGGTATTTGGTCTTGGACACCACCTCTGCGTTTTGATTCAGCAGCTTCCAACCCTTCGCATAGTCGTCGTTTAGAAGCGCTGACACCATGTACTTGCCACACGTTTCAGGTGTACGAGCAAATAGGGCAGCTAGTCCCTTGAACGGCACGCGCAAGTACCCAGGTAGTTGCTTGGGCAAACCAGTGTTCACGAATCCAGGTGACGTGTGCATGAAGGAGGCATCTGGGGCGTGCTCAGAAAGAGCTTGGGCCATCAGGTCCCTGCGGCGTCAAAATGCAAACACGAGTCAGTTTTACAGGAAGGGAATGAGATTATCACTGTAACGTACGAGTACTGTGTCGTTGCTGCTGCGCAGCTTGAGCCAGAGTACGTGTGCTTGAGGTCGAGGTCATTCACGTCGATTTTGCCACCCTCCCCAGCAGACAATATGTTCAGAACTCGCACACCAGGACGGTTCAGCCCCTTCAACAAGTCGTGAATGAGCATAAATCTGCCCGCCGCGTACCATGAACACAAAGTCAGCAAGGTTACGCGTAGAACTCGGCCTCCACTACAAGCCAGTCGCTTACCTTCCGTAGTAGTGCGTCGCCATCTTCACGTCTAGACCCTCAGAAGTCTCCGTCCGGCCATTCAGCGTCATGATCCCCGGACTCATCACAATCCAATCAAACTGCGTCTCCGCGTGCTTCGTCGTGAACTTGCGAACTTCATGCATCAACGACACGTCCAGTTTCTCGTGAACCACGTCCACGTTTGGGTTCTCCATCCTGATCGTCTCCAACAGCTCCGCCGGGTACGACCTCGAGCAGAGCGTCAGCTTGGCCACAATGGGGGCAAGTTCCTTTGCAACCCCCAAACCAATGCCGGAGGATGCACCGACGACGAGCGCGTGCTTGGAAGGGGCCAACATTTCTTGCTGGAGCTTGAATTCGACTTGTGGGTCTGGCGGTGAACTAAACAATGAGGGAATGGAATAGCTGCTGAACACCACTGCGAGAAGAACGCAGACCGCTGCAAGAACCACTTGTCCTCCTCTCATGCTGAGCAATTGGGAGAATGTCTGCGTCAATAATAGCCTGGCACGACGGATTACTTGACTCAACGGATTACTTGACCCTCGCCGCGTAAGCCTGCACCTCCGAAATCAACTGAGCCGATAATAGGTGTTTTTGCAAAAAGCGGGGCCCTCTTGTCATGTGAACTCTTTTTTGCCAATAGCGCTTTACGTCACGATGGTCAACACATTTATTTGCATGTTAGCTGGCGTCTACTGTACCCAGAATATGTCTAGTTCTCGAGCACAACACGGTAACGAGCACGACCCTCACGCATGATCGTGATACCCTCGTTCACCTTGGTCATCGGCAGCTTCTGGATGATCGGACGCACGTTCTTCTCAGACGCAAGCTTCAGCATGTCTTCGATGTCCTCAATACTGCCGATGAGGCTGCCCACCACACGGACGCCGCGAGCCACAACGAACATTGGCTGGAACTTGATCTCGTCGTTCGGCAGACCAAGCATCACCAGCGTGCCGCGCTTACGCAGCAGACCCAAATACTGGTTGTACGGCATACCCTTGGCGTCAGCTGTCAGGATCAGCGTGTTCACCGAGTTGGCGGCCTTCTTCGCGTCCTCCGGGTCGCTCAGGTTGTAGAACTCCTCAGCACCCAGGTCCAGGATCTGCTTACGCTTGTTGGCCGAGCGCGAGAACGCGACCGGCACGGCACCCAAGGCGCGGATGAACTGGATGGCCAAATGACCAAGGCCGCCAATGCCAATGACACCGACGCGGTCGCCAGCCTTGACGTTTTGGTGCTTCAGCGGTGAGAACACAGTGGCGCCGGCACACAGCAGCGGAGCCGCGACGTCCGACGGGAGGTTGTCCGGGATCTTGAAGGCGAACGCGCTCGACACGTGCACGTAGTCGGCGTAGCCGCCGTAGGCCATGGCACCGTCCTCGTACTTGGCGTTGTATGTCAGCACGGCACGGTCGCAGTACGACTCCACCTTGTCGGAGCAGTCCTGGCATGGCTTGTCGGCGTCCTTGTTCTGGCACGACCAGACCTGAGCACCAACACCAACGCGGTCGCCCACACCCATGTTGGTTACCTTGGGACCGGCAGCAGTCACCTCGCCGACGATCTCATGGCCGACCACAACAGGGTACTGAGTTGGTCCCCAACCGCTGTCGAGCGTGTGGACGTCCGAGCCGCAGATACCGCAGTGTGAGATTTTGATCTCGACATCCTCGTCGCCCAGCGGACGCGACGTGTACTGCCAGGGCTTGAGTTCGCCGGACTTCTCGTAGGCGGCGTAGGTGTTGACGGTGCGCGGAGTGGTGGCCATGGTTGAAGAATAGTCGAAACCGGGTCACAGTGATCGGAGCGAAGCAAATTTGGGAATGCTCTTTTGCGCCGGTGCCATCCAGCAAAACCTAATGATACGCTTGCCAGCTGTGCGTGCTCAACACCTCTTCCATCGGCAGGCTTTGTCCAGGCTATTGCACACGCTACCATCAGGTTGTTGGCTGACCTGAGGGGCATGTCCGTCTATCGTGCCGCCCTCGATTGCGTTTGACTCCGCGCTTACATAGCAAGGAAGCGCAATAAAGACTCGCACCTTGACCTCGAGACTCGATTGGCGTGAAGTCCGATGTCACAGGACGAGGCTCTTCTCCACAGTGGACGGTCTCAGTTTTTATACATGTATTCAGCTCCCTTTGCGCAGCATTACCGTACACACCCGCATCGCTACAGTATCAACAAGAAGGTGATCGTGGAGACCAGGCGCGAGGGACACCGCACTGCGATCCGCAGGGAAATGATGTGGGTCTGGCGGGCTGACGCACCAAGCTGCTTCGACTTGGCGACTAAAAAATACCACATGTCGCAGTTTTGGTAGTCATGCGCTGTGTGTCTGGTACACAAACTGAAGCTGCTGATCAGATGAGCAGACAGATTCGTCTCAACTTGGGACCAAGCTGCAGACTACACCCTGCAGTCATGCGACACTGGGGGATCGACCATATAACGCTACAGGACATGTTTTCAAAGCAGGAGCTCACAGCTGACAGCGGCTTCTTTGCGTAGCAGGGTGCACGGCCGTCTCATCTCGCCCAAGTTGTTGCAGGTAGGACTCGCCCAGGTTGCTGCAGGTAGGACTCGCTCGAGCTTACAACAACAGCAGCGTCTGCAGGACTGCTCCCAACCTTGAATAGCCACTGCTGCATCGTTTTTTTTTTGCGGAGCGAGAGAGATATGTGCTTTTGACTGTTCGAAGTCATGATAAGCTTAGCAAAAGCCACTTCTGTAGTACAGAAGGGCAACTACCGATGGTAGCAGACGCTGAACACAACTTGAGAACGTACCGGAGGTTCGCGTACCCAAGCAAACGCCATCTGGATTGTTGATTGAGGCTGCCTCTCGGAACCGTGTTAGGGCTTCCTGTAGCTTGCGGAACTGGTAACTGAACAACCTACAGTTATCATAGCCTGCAGCTAATCCACGGTCGATTACTAGGGGGATGGTGATCAAGGTGTAGTGCACCGCTGGCCCAGCGGCGCTGGGTCTTCGGGGATGAGATTTCTTTGATTGCTTCGTGAGTCATCGGCACGAATCTGGGGGCGAGTTGCGCTTTAAACAAGTACACTGATCGGACCTTACATGTTTGCGAATGTCACTGGAGAACCTACTTGACGCGAGTGGTCTCTCGATCTGCTACGAACGCTTGCAATCGGGTGGATATCCAATGCATGATAGTGCCAAACAGTGCCAGAAGAATCGGCGCTCCAATATTTTTTTATTTTTTTTTTGGGGGGGAGGCTATTTTGTTAATCAATGTTCACTGTAACGATGAGAAACATCAGAAATCCTTGCCAATATATGTTCTACTTCAAGTATCATATCATCTGGCTATGATATGATTAGAACATATATTGGCATAGTTACTAACTAAGCATCGAAGAATTCAAACGCAGAGGGGAAGGGATCTGCAAGAATTCGGATGAAAACAAATCAGGTTGTAGTGGTTCGATTCCGACTTGCTGCATGCAACAGCGGATGGGAGTATATCGCAAAACCCTACTGCAGAGACCTGAAAAGATACTTCAACAAGATTGATACGGGGTATCAATGTCCAGTTTTTCAAAGAAAGTGTACCTTCTTGTACTGGGAATACCTTTAGGTATGGACAGACCTCAACGGATTAATTTCACGGTACTGCGTAACTCGCTTTTTGTCATCTCTCTCAACATTTGGACAACATACAACCGATACATTTGGTCGATGCGACCAAATGTATCGAGGTGCTGGCCATTGCCACGCGGAGCTCGGATCGTTTACGCGTATTCGATGCAGCGTACACGAACAACCCGTGGCCAACCTAGACAAACAAGTAGAATAGCTTCACCAGCACCAGCAAGCACAATACAGAAAACGAAAACAATCGCCACGCAGAGAGAAGCGCATTGCAAACTGAAATGACGGGCCAAGATACGAACCCGCCACGTAACCTCTAAACAGTCTAAGTGCGCTTGAGTAGCAATGCGCTGCATGTAGTAGCATCATTGCTCACAAACGTTTAACCGTTTTTCTTTCACGACACAGAAATATCTACACCAGTATAAATCTGATCAGTCTGTGATCTGATGACTGGGACGGTCTGGGATGCTGATGAAACCACGCCTGATCTACCTTCTCCGGGCCAAAAAATCACTTCACCAATCCCAAGCTCTATATGATAAAAAATCTAGACAAAACATGTTCCCAGCTAAGTCGAAGACGCTCTAGTTTTTTTAGGAGCTCTTAGATCCTTGTGTTCTGTTCACGCGCTAACTCGCCCAGTTTGCTTCTGAGCGCAGCTCTGCTACATGTAGTCTATCTTTCGCTTTCACTCTCAAATCGATACCGATTCCAGTTTCGCACTTGAGCATTCGCAGACACACATTACCCAGGCCCAGTACATTTCCTTTCCGGTAATAATCTATGAAATCCAAGCGAATGGCGTAGGGATCACAACCTTCCTTTGCACAGATGCCCAACATTTGTGGTAATTTGAAGGTTAGTACTGATTGAGGTCGTTTGGTATTGAGGATACCCACCACAAGGTTGTAGCTGGATTGCAAGATGAGATACATTTTCATGTAAACGCTGGTTTACTATCGGTGCAGTGCTAGTAAAAGCGAGAACTTCAGGATGAATGATTTTAGTTCTTGATCAGCCCAAGCTCTCGGATTTGAGTGTATTGCTCTGCAGAAGTAAGCAAGGAACATTCGGATTAGACGATAGTAAAACCTTGTTAAAATAAAGCCACGCCGACAAGGATCGCAGTATACCTGGGATCTCCATAAGCGCCTGCATCGCGAAACCTCCGTCTGGGTTGTTGAGATTGCCCCTCGGAATCGTGTTGTAGTTGACAAACTGGAAATTGTCGAATCGACGCTCGGGGAGCTGGTCGTCGAACTCCCTCATCATGGTCCAAGGGCCATCGCCTACTCCAACCATAATGATCGCTAATGGGGCACAGCATCACGAAGAACGTTAACTTCAGCAAAAAACAAAACGCTTGATGAACGTTGCACATACAAATCGGGTACTCCGATGCCTCCACGATAGCCCTCCGAGCCATCGCAGGGTCATCGATGTTGCCGTTGGAGATGATGATCAGAATATGGTATCGTCGAGACTTCTTGACCATTTTGATTGCTTCATGGATCACCGGCACAAAGCTGGCCGACGCGTTGAGCTCCATCGTGGAAGCAATCGCAAAGTAACGCTGCAGGACCTCGTCGAGCTCGCATCCGCGGCCTTCCACGAACGGGAAGTACCGCTCCTCAAGAGGACGTTGCGGGTGGCCGCCAAAACCAAAGGCTGGGATCGAGTCGTCATCGTCGAAAAGCTCGAACACGCGAGTGATGGCCGAGATGACCATCTACAAGACCAAAACGTGTTGCATGTGAGCACTACGTATACAATTCCACATGCAGGAAATGGTATTGACGCACCTGATACGGGTTTCTCACGCGTCCTGTCTTATCAACATAGTGCAGCGATCGCCCTTCAAACGTCTGCAAACCCTTCCGCTGCAACACACACCAAACCCCATGTCAGCACAGTGAACTGACCATTGCCCAATGCCAATATTCACTTCGTACCAAGTTCGATTCCGTGAAGTCCACCTACAACAAACACAAAAATCCCAATCAATAGTAGGCTCAAACTCAAACCGAGGGAACTGCACCTACCGCGACGATCAGGTCCGACGACTGCAGCCCCACTTGCCTGTCGATAGAAGTGGTGCACCCCATAGAGAATCAGTCACTCCATGTCCCCACCGCTTCGTCAAGATGGTCCGTTCTCGGTTGGAGTCACTCACCGCAGCGCTTTCTGCACTTCCTCTGGGTACCAGAGACCAGAACAACGGTTAGAACTCCACCTTAGCAGCGATCGCAGACGCGGCACCACGCACCGACGGAGTGGAAACTGTCCGGAATGGGCTGGAAGGCCTCGCGACTTGACGAGCAGCCCATGAAGCAGTTGGAATGGCTGTCTACTGGAGCTCCAGATGGCGAATGGGCGCAATACGGCCAATGGCGTCGCATAAACGATTACCCAAGAGCGCGCGACTCAGAAAAAGGTGTAAACGAGTTTGCCAACGACACAATTTGGGTTGATGATGGATTTTCGTCTTGCTGTGCGGTCGCTTCAGGCCTGGGGACTTGTATTTCAAGGTGCTGCAAGTCTAAGCAAGAACCCACTGGCTTAGCACTAGGATGCCGTTCGTGGGTGGAATCTTGTCAAAGCTGGTATCGGATGTGGCGATGACACTATTATCTTTTTATTCAGGAGTATGTTTGCATCGCGGCTCAAGACACCGGCAAATGAAGTCGTGATGTCGCTGTGGGAAAACACATTTGGAAGGTGAGATCAGAGTAAACGTGGTCGATTCAACCCTCCAACAAATACTCACCCCGCCGCACCAACGCCTCCACTGCTATAAGGTTACAGCTTCAGCAAGCATGAACAGCTACTGTAGCTACGCACAGAACCTATCCAAAGCAACCAAAGTTGTAACTTGGTCACAGCAAGTCAGCTTTGAGTCAGTGCGAGGCCCACTGTAATTTTCCCAATCGAAATTTTCGTGCAAGAGGAATCCAACCGCCACATTTCAGCTCGACATGGCGGACGACAAGAAGGAGAGAGGCGACGCGGGCGTGGAGCTCGTCTCCGGCAGCATCAGCCTCCCGTCGGCCGAGGAGAACACGCTGGACGAGCCCGTGTCCACGACCATCGTACGCCGCCGCCGCTTGTGCGCCTCTGGACCCTCTCAAACTCGCTCTAACGTGATATTCACTGTGGACAGCTCCGCGACCTGCGGCTGGTCGGCGGCAAGCTGCGCGTGGTGCTCATGCCCAGCAACACGTCGGAGGAGACGCTCAAGGCACTGCGGGACTGTACGAGACGTGGAATCAGATCTGAGCGGAGCTTAGCGGCGGAATATTGACGCTTGGACGCTGTTTTGTGTGTGCAGGGGACCTCTGGGGCCCGTTGCTGCTGTGTCTGACGCTCTCCATGTAGGTGGCAATGCGGTTTAGTGGAATTTGGTGATTCAAAGCTCTAACGAGAGGTTTTGGTGACTTTTTGGGGTGGATGCTGCAGTATGCTGAGTGTGACGGCTCCTGCCGCGCAGTCGGCGATGGTGTTCACGGGGGTTTTCGTGGTGATTTGGGTCGGCGCTGCTATTGTCACGGTGAACGCACAGCTTCTGGGCAGCACCATGTACGTCTGCAGGCGTTTTTCGGTGTCGAGATCTTTTTTTTATGTTGCTGACGTTGGAGCTAATGGGGGTGTTTATGGTGGATGTTGAGCAGATCCTTCTTCCAGAGTGTGTGCGTGCTGGGATACTGTGTGTTCCCGCTGAATATTGCCACACTGGTTTGCATGCTGGCCAAGGTTGTGGTCTCGCACATCTTGCTGCGTTTAATGATCGTCACTGTAGGCTTCCTCTGGTCCACCCGAGGTGCGTCTTGCTCGCCACTTTCTTCTCTGGTATGCGTTAAATGGCGTACTAACTCTTCAACGTATGATTGCAATTCTGCAGCGTCGGTCGTGTTCATGTCCAAGTTGGTGCCCCCCAAGCGCAAGGCGCTCACCGTCTACCCGGTGCTGCTCTTCTACCTCTTCATCAGCTGGATGGTGCTCATCCAGTGAGTCTAGCAACACAAACAGACCCACTGCAGCAGCGTCCTTAATAGTAACGTGACACCTTGGCTGCAGCCCATATACACGTAGCCATTTCCCACCCGTACCATAATCCGGGTACACTTGACCTCGTCCATCAACCCGCTCATTTAGCAACTCTCCAGCAATCGCCATGAGCAGCGCCGCCGAGCAGATCCAGAGCCTCATTAGCGCCGTCGAGACGGACCTGGGCATCGAGGCCAACGCCCCCGTGGGTGAGCAGAAGGGCCAGAAGACCGACAAGAAAGAGCAGAAGCCCAAGGCCAAGAAGCCCAAGGCCCCCAAGCCCGCCAAGGCGCCCGCCGCCGACCCCAACCAGCCCGAAATCACCAAGCTGGACATCCGCGTGGGCCAGATCGTCAAGGTCTGGAAGCACGACACGGCCGACAAGCTCTACTGCGAGGAGATCGACGTGGGCGAGGACGCGCCGCGCCAGATCGCCAGCGGCCTCGTGTACCACTACTCGCTCGAGCAGATGCAGGACCGCCGCGTGCTCGTGCTGTGCAACCTCAAGCCGCGTAACCTCGTGGGCTTCCGCAGCCACGGCATGGTCATGTGCGCTGCTGTGCCCCTGGAGGACGGCAAGGAGAAGGTGGCCTTTGTCACGCCCCCCGAGGGCGCCAAGATCGGCGAGCGTATCACGTTCGAGGGCCTCTCGGGCGAGCCTTTCTCCCCCGCGCAGGTGGAGAAGAAGAAGGTGCTTACGGTGCTGGGCGACGACATGAAGACGGACGACAACGGCGTTGCCAAGTGGAAGGAGCACGAGTTCGGCACGTCGGCGGGTCCCTGCACGGCTCCAGTGAACAACGGCGTCATTAGATAAGGGTGCTGGACCTCAGGAGCTTTTTTTTTACGATAAAGCAGCTCACTTCTTGCAATGTGCGGTTGGTATACAAGAACTTGACAGCGGTGCAGTTTGGCTATGATAACTAACGGTGCAACTTACTTGTTGCGTTTGCGCTTCGGACGAGAACTTGCAGCGCTGGCGTCCGACTTGGTCTTCTTCTTTGTCTTTTTCTTGAGAGGCAACGGCACCACTTCCTCTTCGTTTTCCTCTTCGTCCTCATCCTCTTGCTCTTCGACAACAGCAGTGGAGCTCTTTTTTGCCTTTGTCTTGGCTTTCATCTTTGCCCTGCGTCGTGAAGTGTTCACTGTCGGTGGTGCGATCTCGGGATCGTCTGAATCCCCAGCTGAGTCAAAGGCGGCAGCTAGATTCTTTTTCATACGGCCTTCGAGGTCTTCCTGCGTGAAGCCCTCCTTACCACGACCTTGGGGCCGGTCAACCGAAGGCGACTTGGCAGTCACATGCCAGTTCTCGTTTGCCGGGTGGCCCTGGCTAGGCGAGAAAATTAGCGTCGAGTTTTCAGACGCTTGCCGACGGGCTTCCTCGCTAGACACCTCGCGTGGTTTCACGCTACTACAAGTGGGGGTTGGTGTCGCTGGTAAACTTTGTCGTCGGTGACTCTTTTCGTCGCCGCGTAGGCGCACAGGAGTGTGACTTGACTCCAGCACCTCCTCCTGCGGTGTCTGAGGCTTACGAGCTGTGGTGGCACCTCCGTTGGCTATAGGGGACATTGGATCTGTCTGAGCATCGCTCGGTGCGTAGGTCATACGACGTGACGACTGCTTCTGTTGCTGTTGCTGTAGGTCTAACTGCCGCAGGTCATACTCCACTTCCATGGCCATCTGCGGGTCCGTGTTCATGAAGATATCCTTCACCTCCTGTCGGTACATTTTGAAGAGCTCGCCAATGTAGTGCAGCAAGTAGCGAGTCAATGGGCTGTGCTTCGCCTCGAGCGTGTGCTTGAGACCGATAAGCACAGGCACGATATTCTCGAGGAAGTTCTTCTTGGACATCTTGGAAAGCAACTTGCCCTTGGCTGCAGCTATCTGCGACGCAACGTTGGCGTTTGCCCCAGCTGCCGCATCTTCGCCATCAGCCTCATCTTCGTCCTCCTTCGAAGTTGTGAGCTTGATCTCGGGAGAACATAAGATTGCGAAAGTGTCCTTGAGTACTGCCTCCGTGCAATGATCAGTGATCTGTGACGGGTTATCACACAGCGGAAGTGTGCCATCCATGACTTCTTCCAGCACTTCATTGCAGAGTTTCATGGATATTTGCAATTTTTGCTCGTCCGTCATGTGCTCCAATAGGAAGTTATACAGCTTTGCTCGTCTCGGGTAAAGGGCGTTGCCAAGAAGTGCAAGCTCACGTGTGCCTTCCTCTTCAAAAGGTTCCGAGAATCTGAGTTTGTCACCATCAACACCATTGAACACAAAGATCATCTCGATGAACTTGTTCGTGAAGATGTGCGGTGATTTCTGCAGCAACGGCCCGCAAAGCACATGGCGAGCTAGATTTGCTAGTTCTTCGTCTTCATCAACCGCTGCGCGAAGGAAGAAGCGCAGAAGGGATTCACGCCACTTGATGTAGTCCTGCAGAATCAACTGCGAGAACAGTAGCAGCGCACTGCGGCGAAGTAACCGGCTCTCATCCAATAGCGACAAGGCGATAGTAGGAACGTACGCATCCACTAGAGACGTGTAGCGAATGCACAAATCACCCAGAATCAACAGGATGTTTGATCGGATGTCCTGCTCGTCGCAGGTGCGTAATTCGCGAATAAACATGGTCACGCACTTCTTCGCCAAATCCTGGTCGCGCAGGCACAACTTACCGAGGGTCACGAAAGCGCATACGCGAACAGGGGTCGGTAGCGGCACGGGCTCCGACACGACGGAAGTTGCAGTCTCTTCTTCATCGGACTGGTTGATGGCATTGCTATTCGGGACGAACTTTGGGGGCAAAAAGAGCTGCACAAGCGACTTGAGGCTCGAGCTGACCGGAAGAAGTGCAGCCTCAGCGCTTTTATCGGCATCCTTGTCGAACTCGAGCAAAGCCACTTCACCAATGGAGATAAGCTGCTTCTGCAGAAGTGCTGTTTCCTCCTCCACACTCTCTGGGCTACTCTCGAAGCACTTGCGAAGGTTTGACTCGCACAGCTCCAGAAGTTTATTTCCCCATGCGAAGCTGATGTCGCGACTCTTTTCCGGCGAAGGAGCCTTGGCCTTGCAAATACTGTTCAAGGCGAGAATACCATCGGCAATAACATTAAGTGGGATGGCGAATGAATGCAACGACGCCAAAATGCCGTCTGCGATCGACTTGGCGTCCTGCGCATCAATAACTGTCGAAATCGCGGCAATCACGCGCAGAATACGCTTGGAGCCATCGTTAAATTCTATCGGCAGTGCCTGGTCTTGCAGTTTGTTCCAGCACTCGACGACGATGCTGAGATTCTGCTGTTTCCCTTTCACAGCCTCAACCAATTTGTCTGAGTGCGCTAGTTCCTCCAATACTATCCAACTGAAACCCCAGTAGCGCGTCAAAAGTCGACGGGTAGCATCATCTTCCGTTTCTTCTTGTACCTCTACTCCAGAGCTGTACGGACTCACACTTTCCTTGATGGCGAATATACACGCCTTGACAATTTTTTCGACAACGATATTTTCACTCTTGATCAACATGCGCATAGCTTTTTGTAAGCAACGAGCCATGACGCCGTCAAGGTGAGACACCTGCATCCAAACAGATTCAAGAGTCTCCCGCTGGGTCTTGTTGCGACGCGAGTCATACCATGCTAGAACTCGGTCAAACACAACTCGCCCCGTCGCATCAAGGGCGCATGACTGCACACTCGTCTCGGGATCAACACATAGCGGAAGCACACCAAGATTCCATAGCTTCTGGGCTTCTTCATCGCCCGGAAACTTGAGCAGGATCGCCGACAGGGACTTGATAGATTGCACACGGACAACAACTGAGGTATCGGTGCAGCGAGCATGGATGTCAAACAGATCTTTCCTCGAAGAAGCAAGAACTGTGTCACCGGAGTGTGCAGTCAAGAGTGCTTCCAGAGCGTGCACAGCGGCCCTGCGCACGAACGTCTTCTCGTCCACCAAACGCTCGCGAAACAGGTCAATAAGCCGCTGCATCAGCGAGGTTTCTTCGAGGGCCTTGTTGCCTTCGGCATCCATCGACGGCTCGTATAGTAGATTTTGCAGTGAGGTCGCAATGGCTTCTGACCTGCTACCGTCAGTCATTTGCTCGTCACCGTCCTCATCACCACCGTTCGCTAGGTTGGATAAACCGAGAGTTAGCATGGCTGAGATACCAGCAATTGCCTTCGTGCGAACTTGGGACATCTTATCGCGGGCACGATCAATTAGCACCTCAAGCAGGGGGCCTATGCCCGAGTACGCGATCAAGGTTTCAGGAAGTTCGTCTTCCTTCACCTTCCAGAGTCTGGCTTCTACGACAAAGCGGCTGATAAGTTCCACAGCAAACTGGCGGTATTTCAGCTTGGAGTTGCGGGAATAGCTAGTCAGGAAGCGTGTGAGCCTCACACACTCTTCATCTCTGAACTCGCTCGGTCTCTCACATTCCTCTAGCTCGCTTTCTCTCCGTCCTGCTATGGCAGTTGAGAAGACGTACGAGAGCACACGTTGGCGCTCATCTGCAAGACCTGGTGCTTGAAGGCAAATATTTTGTATCAAACCCAGCAGCATCAACGAGTTTTCCTGGCGTGCATTTCCTTCGGCGTCATCCTCTTCGCAGGCTTGCGCTGCGATCTGCTGCGTCCGAGTGATGACATCGATCGCAAGTTTATGAAAGCGCAATGCAGCGCGATTTTCCTTCGCCACGCTTTCCTGGAACGTCACGCCTGGAATATAGCAATGCAAGACCACGCGTCCAATCTGCAGTGGCTCGCCGTGTGTTCCACTCATCAGTGCCTTCAGCATCTGCATCGTCTTGCAGGTCATAGCCGACGCCGTGCCTTCATTCTCCGGCGGCAGCGCCGTCTGCAACGCGATCGCCGTCTCAATAGTTGGTACGATCGACTCCTTACTCGCCGCTAGCGAGAAGTTCCCTAGAAACGTCACGAGCATGTCCAGCAGCTCGAGTCCGTAGGTTGTGAGCACCTGGCTCACTGTATGGCTGTCCTCGGCGCTCTCCTCGTCACTGCTTTGCTCCTTCCTCGCTGTGCGTCTCCCCCGCCGTCCTGCTCTCCTCTGCGAGGCAGCAGCCCCATTGCTCTGATCCTTGGCCGCCATGAGCACGACCCACTTCTTGAGCGCGTCCAGCACCTGGCGATACACGTAGGGCATGAAGAGTCCGTACGCGGAGCCTCCGGGCAGCTGCAGCCACACCAAGTACACTTTGGCCGCCACCAGCGCCTTCAGCAGCGCGCGGCGCTTCTCCGCGTCGCTCATGGCCGCGTACACGTCGCGCACGTTAAGTACGGCCTGCAGCAGCGCCAAGAGCGAGCGGTACACGGCGTCCGCGTTCTCCGTGTCCTCCACCACGGCGTCGATG
>JAHWLE010000617.1:0-19744 GCA_024679135.1 Phytophthora foliorum | reverse complement strand
TATATATTTAGACCATCATTTTTTATTTTAGTATATTTGCGCGCGACAGGATGGACGGAAGCGCGGCCGCCTCGGTCTCTACCGAGGCCTCTGAGGGCGCCCCGCTCGTGTCTCCTCCACCCGTGGACGTGGACGAACCCTCTACTGCGTCTGGCAGCGCAAAACCGCTCGCTGCGGGCCCCGTACAGGCCTCACAAGGGGCGTCTCTGTCGACTCCCGACTCCACCCCAAATGGATCCCCAACGCGGCTCACGGAGGCGTCAGTGGCACAGTACGGACAGCAGCAGGTGAAGCAGACGTCCGAGCAACTGATGACGCCAGAAACTGCGTCTTCTGGTTCTTCGCAGCGATCAGGAAGCGATGAACTCCCGACGCCGTCTGAGAGCGAAAAAGACGGCGACAGGACGCAAAATAGTGGCCCAGGGGAGGCTACTGGGCTGCAAAATGGCAGGAGTGATGGTAGCAGAGAGCAAGAGACGCTGATGGCTGGTCAGACGGCAGAAAATGGAGTGGCAGGGCAGACCAATGGAGTTTTTGCTGTGGCTGCGGATCCTGCTGCTCCTGTGCCTACGAAGAAGCTGAAGAGGTGGTTCGAGGTCATCCCGATGATGTTGCAGAACTTCAAGACGCACAACCAGGAGCAGATTAAACGTACGAAACGGATATTGGCGGGGCTGTTTGGTAGGTTGATGCTGATGTTGCTCTTGTGGTGTGATGTATGGATGTGGGACGTTCAGAACTGGCGCTGCCGCAGTGCATGGTGTGTCAGTTGCGCGATAAGGTTCAAAAGGCCGAGGTTAAATGTCGACAGGAGGACTGCAAGCTGGTTGACCGACCCTTGTGCTCGAGATGCTATGAAACTTCACATTCTACAGGTGAGAAGAAACAGCACCGACAGCTTCCCACAGCAAGTGAGTCATTTTTCTTCATCTTTTTTTATGCTGATGGGCGCTAATCTATTTGTTTTTATGTGTGATAAAGTCTGCCAACAGTGCCAGATGGATCGAATTACTTTTTGGTGCGCGGAGTGCGACCTAAAGTTTTGTCAAGCGTGTTTCGGTCAGATCCACAGTGTTCCCAAGACTAAAAATCATCGCAGATTAGCCACAGAAGGTTCGTTTATCATTGCACGTGCGGCCGAGTTACGCTGGAAAAGCCTCATGTTTCTTATTGTCTCGTTTTGTTAATGTCAACAGACGCACCTGGAAGCTGTTTGGTAAAGTCCGATTGGTCGGAACCCTTTCAAAATGCAATTATGCAGATGATCGCGGTGCGGAAGCATCCGCCTTTGGATGGCAGTGGAGGCGATTCCTTCGGTGGAAAACGAAAGCGGGATGTTGAAGTAATCGTTATTGATGACGATGAAGATTTTGATGACACAAGTGCGCCCCCTGTCAGCAATGGAGTTTCTGGGCAGCAGGTCACTAATAATGATTCTACGCCGAATACGCAAGGTGGCGCCAATACTGGAACTGAGAATATGGGAGTAGAGAATGCATTAAGGCGTTCCAATGCTGTGTTTTCTCTCCAAGCGGCGAGCCAGACTGTTCCTACATTGCTCGAGCCCCCAGTTGCTCAGAACGCTATGATGGAGCCTATTCCGTTTCCTCAGCAGCTGGAAATCGCACCGTCATCCTTACCATCATCCGCTGGATTTGGATCGGTGCAGACCAGCTCTTCTGTCACGGTGCCGTCGATGTCAAACGGAAACAACACAGTGAACCTCAACACAAGCGTGGGGAACTCGCAGTGGAATAACGAAACGACTCAATTTGCATCATTTGCCTCCATGGGATCAACAGGTTTTACCACAAGTGGCATGAGCAGCGGGATGACGAGGGTAACACCAACCTCGACACCGGCTTCTGTAAGCATGGCAAACGGAGTGTGGTCGACAAATTCTGCCATTAGCACAGATTTGACCAGCACATTCAATTCTGGCAATCTTTTGCCACTTGGGGGTGCAGTCTTTGCGGAAAATGCGCTGGTTGATTCTTTGATAGACCGCTACCATGAGATGAACCAGAATGTAACCAATATGGAGCTGCAAAGTGAGCAGCTGACCAGACAGATAGCAATCGCAACGTGTCAAGGCCCGTACGCAGCAGGATCTATAATGGCCATGCTAAACAATTTGCAGCCTGTACTGGAGGCAGCAAGAGATCGACGCGACAAGTTTTTGATCGCGATGATTATCCAGTCAAACGACGTCATGGCTGCTGTGCGTCTTCTGCGCTTGACGGAACTTGGTGATGTGCCACAGGTCCCCATGATTAGCCACCGGAAGTGCCTACAGATATCCAACGAGATCAATCAGCACAAGAAGAAGCTCCTCGAACTGAATCAGCAGCTGAGCGAGACGCTTAACCTGTCTAACGCTGTAAGCTCTAGCTGGGAAAACACGCTTATTCGAACTACCAGTGGTAATATTCAGATGCATGAGAAGAGTATCAAGAAGCTGAAGAAGGATCGCGAGGTGGAAATTGTGCGTATTGTTCAGTTCAGCAACAGTATCCGTGAGACGCTCAAGCTGGCGTTTCAGCGTTCTGTAGAGATACGACGTCAGCATCAGCAACAACAACAGCAACAGCAACAGTTTCAGCCGTATGGATAGTTTTAAGGTCCGGACAACGCTCCCAAGTGATGATGGTCACGCGAGAAGCGACAACGATGTAGGCAAAAATACCAATTATTTAAGAGGCAATGAATGCAGCCGTGTCAACCATGCCGATACACGAGGAATCCAATCTGCCCCAGAAAGAAGTATAGCATCCTGCGAGCGACACACGACCGGTGAGGTAATGCAAGAATTCGAGCCAAATAGTTGCAGCAGGTGAACTCACTTTTTGACCTCATGCGAGACGAAGGAGCCGAAAGACTTGCCTACAATGACATGCCACGCGCCTTCCTGGGTCTCCTCGATTTCGTGTTTGATCTGCTGTGCAACCTCAGTGAAGTGGTTTTTCTCACCCTTGTACAGCGCTTTGAGCGCGTTGGTGGCGCTCGTTAGAATGAGCTCCTCCAATTCCTTGGATGTGTCCTGGTACACGATGCGCAGACCACCGACAGACACGTCATCCTTCTTTTGAGCCTTGGACATGGCCTTTATCGCCGAGTTGCTGTATCTTTTTCAGTTGGAAGTCGACTTGTGCACGACTGTTGGCACAATCGAGGCTGGCTAAGTTGAGCGTGGGTTTTGGCAGGCGCAACTTGTTGGCCAAACGAGGTATGCCAAGGAGCAAGGAGATTTTTGAGCACTTGGTGCGGCAAACAGTGCGTGATGTGCTGTTTAGCGATACTTCGAAGCATGAATCTGCAAAACATTGTGCTAAGCTTACCATAGTTGATCCGATCAACATCGAGCAAGATATCGTTGTCAAGAGCGCAACAGCCGTGGAGCTTCGCTCGGATACGCTTCTTCATCGACTAATATGCAACGACACGCGCACAGAAAACCCAACCGAGGACGAAAGGGACTACAATGCTGGTGTAGTTAGTTGTACAGCATGGATGAAGGACTGTACGAACTGGTCCATCGAACAACTCAAGACTGAGAAAGCTGCAATCAAGCAGTACCTTCAGGAGCATCGAAGAAAGCTTGCTGAGAGCAGCCACAAGTCTCCAGAGATGACTGCTGGCATCATGCTAGTTCATGAGGCGTATGCACTGCTCAAGATTTTTCTCCTTGAACGGGATCCCAACTATCGACAGTGCCTGCAGCAATCCATCGGCTGCAACAACTCATTCCTAACATCTCTCCACGTGCAGCTCACACTGTACGCGACGTACTTCGAGCGCGCCAACGGAAGACAGGTACGACATGTAAATGTAGTCTCTCTTATTCAACTTACGTCTGACATCCACATTGTAGATCTCACGAAAAGCTGACGTGGAGCCTATTCAAACGCTCTATGAGTTCTTCCTTGCCCACCACTGCACGTCCGAGCAGCTAGCCAAGTAAGAAGAAAAAAAGTATTGCCTCTCTGATGCTGTACCGCAGTAACTTCCAGCAGCCTACAGGTAGGAGCTGTACGTCGGCATGATGTCGTCCTTCTTGGAATCCAGACACGGCACCGATAGCCACGCGAAATAGAAGGCAGCGCCGCCCAGCACGTGCATCAAGCCCTTTGCAAACCCGAACGCCGTGTGGTTGTCGTCGTCGCTGAAGAAGATGGCGCCAATCCCCACAATGGTCGCAGCGACGAGGCAGCCCACTGCATACATCGCCTTCTGCTTGTTCAAAGGGGAAATGTTGCTGCTCTGCGTGCGTAGCCGGCGGTAGGCGACGCCGAGGATGTAGCAGACCACGAGCAGCCCCTCGTAGAGCGCCGAGTCCCAGCCGTCCTTGGTCTTGAGCAGCCACGCGCCCGCGAACGCCACGTAGCGCAGCACAATGTTGTGGTTCTCGTCCTTGTAGCCCATGAGGTGCACGCAGAGCAGCAGGAAGTAGGCCACAGACAGCACGTCCGAGAGGAAGTGCCACTCGTCCTCCTTGAGGAACAGCTGCGTGTCGAAGGCCTCGGCGGCGTTGAAGCAGAAGGAAACCGCGAGCTGCAGCACGCCCACGAACAGCTCAAAGTGGCGGCGGTTGCGCTTCATCACGTCCAGCGCTGGCAGCATGGCCGCGTCCGTCAGCGCCAGGAACACGAAGCGCCCGAGCTCCAGCAGCATTTTCCTATGATTGCGATCGGGCCACAAAACGTATCTGACGACACGTATTATCAGCCAATCGCGCTCATACCCTTTACAAACGATGGCAAGTTACTTCTACAGGGATCCGGAGTGAATGCGAATCGCCAGTCGCGTGATAGAAACGAGCCATTCGTGCGTCAGATCTGATGAGGGCTCACTTCGCAATTTGCGCAACACCGGACAGGACCCACATTCTCGATGGCTGTAGCTTCTTCGCTGCCTCTGCTACTAGACGGCAAGACCACGAGCGACGTGGTCCGCACGCAGCAGCTCAAGCCGCAGTGCGAGCTGTTCCAGAAGAGCCACGGCCGCCCGGTGGGGCTGGCGGTGGTGGTCGTGGGCTCCCGCAAGGACTCGGCCACGTACGTGCGCATGAAGCAGAAGGCATGCAGCGCCGCGGGCATCGCGTCCTGGAAGATTCAGATCTCACTGGAACAGGACGGCAACGAGAAGCCCGCGGACAAGGTGACGGCGGAGCTGCTGGCAACCATCGAGACGCTCAACGCGCGCGCGGACGTCGACGGCGTCATCGTGCAGTTGCCGCTGCCCTCGTTCTGCGACGAGGACGCCATTCTGGCCACCATCGACCCCAGCAAGGACGTGGACGGACTGCACCCGCACAGCCACGCGGCGCTCTTCGAGTTTGCGACCAAGAAGGCCTCGTCTCAGCACGAGGAGGCGCCATTCAGTCTGCCGTGCACGCCCGCGGGCTGCCTCGCGCTGCTGGACCATTACAACATCCCGCTGGAAGGAAAGCACGTGGTGGTGCTCGGTCGCAGTCAGATTGTGGGCCTCCCCGTGTCGTTGCTGTGTCTGCACCGCAACGCCACGGTCACCATGTGCCATTCGCACACGCAGGACCTGAAGGCGCGTGTGCTTGAGGCCGACATCGTCATTGCGGCCATCGGACGGCCGCGCTTCGTGCAAGGAGACTGGATCAAACCAGGTGCCACGGTGATCGATGTGGGCATTAACCCCGTGGAAGACGCTTCGAAGAAGAGCGGGTACCGTCTCGTGGGCGATGTGGACTTTGACGCTGCAGTCAAGATTGTGCATGCCATCACTCCTGTGCCAGGCGGCGTTGGCCCCATGACCGTGGCCATGCTACTGAAGAACACCATCCAGTGTGCAAAACGACGTGTGCTGCAACAGTAAAACACCAAGGATGGGAGTGACAGAATCAATTCAACGCTCCCTAATGTTTGGAGGATCACCCTTGCCCAGCAAGCGCACAAGTCGTCTTTGCCCGGTTTTGGCTGCTAATCCTAGTTGGTAAGGCGACACCTGTAAGTAAAACGTTCCCTGACCCCTTCACTACTTTCACTGATGTACTAGAAGTCATCGTCGTGGCCGAAGAGCAAGTCCTCTTCGTCCTCTGACGAGAACTGCCCGCTCTCTTCCACGAGCTGCACGTCTTGGTGCAGTTCCTCCCAATATCCTCCGTGTGATTGATCAGCTAGAGGAGCTCCTGGTGCCCCTTCATTTTCACCGACTGCAGCATCCAGGTCAGTGCCCTCATCATTTGCGTGATACGACTGTGAAGCAGCTTGCTTCTCGTGAAGATGGTTCACAGCTTCCTCTAATCTTTGCAGTGCCGTTTTCTCACTAGCAGGACGAGCTAATGCTGGTTGCTGCTGCTGCTCCTTCGATTCGACTGCGGATGTAGTTCCGTATCTCCGTTGGCCCTGAAGCAGTAGCCGCATGCAATCAAGTTGACCGTACGCTGCAGCGATCTGTGCCGGAGTCTCCCAGTCGCTGTTGACAAGTGTCGGGTCTGCACCAAGTGCCAGCAAATTTTGTGCCACCGCTGCGCGACCTGAAAATGCTGCCCAATGCAGTGGGGTATCTCCACGTTCATCGGCGACGTTCAAGTTTACCCCGTGCTGTACCAGTCGAGCAATGATCGGGAGAGCAGCAGGCGATTCTACCGCATAGTGCACAGGAGACCGATGCAAGTCATCGAAAGCATTGACGTTCGAACCTCCACCAGGAGTCAACAGAAACGCTGTCATGGCAGTATCGTGCGTCAAAACAGCAAGGTGCAGCGGTGTTCGACCTTGTGAATTGCCTTGAGCTTGAAGCATGCGATTCCATTCGTAATTCACTTCAGTAGGGACCACAAGTTGCTTCGCACACTCGACGAACCCTTTCTCGGTGAGGCAGTGCACTGGATATCTTCCTGCGTTGTCCGGCGTGTGAAGAGACAACGCTGCTGGTACTAGAGCTGAGATCGTCTCTATCGGAATAATATTCTCCGCGATCGAGTCCTTCATCATCAGCTGCTGCAAGAAACCACAAACCTCGACTTGGTCGTCCTCACAAGCTCGATGTAGCACATTTTGACCCTTACGGTTGGTCATTTGAACGTCGGCACCGTGCGCCAACAACTTTTGCATGAAGTTGAGGTGGCCAAGTGACGCGTACAGCATCAATGGCGTATCGCCGTTGCAGTCAACGGCGTTTACGTTCAAGTTTGCATCGCAACTAAGTAAGAACTCCAGCATCTCAACTCGCGACCGATAGCTTTCCTTGGAGAACGACAGCATATGCAGGACACTGCGTTGCATCTTCGGGTCAACTGCTCCAATATCGGCACCTCGCTGCTGAAGAAATGTAGCGTCTTCCACTGACGCGTTTTCTACTGCAGTGAAAATCGTGACTTCTTTCTTCGATGGAGACGACGGGGTGGATTTGGCAATCGGGGATGGTAACGTCGCTGGAGCATCCTTGAAACTCGTGTCAATTTCTAGAAGCTGCTGGCGTCGTATTTGAGCGTGGCGTTGTCCCATTTGCCGTAGCAGCGCGACAGAACGGAATAACTCCATTTCGTCAACATCGTGATAGCAAAGCTCAAGTCTCAGGTTATCGTTATCTTGCAAGCAAACCGGAGAGCGAAGTATCGGCCATGCATCGGCCGCAAGTTCCTGAAGAACTTGCAGAGTTTCAGAGGTCAAATACTCTTCGCTCGGCTCGAATAGTTGAAGCAATTTACGTGTCATCTGTGAGTCGAAGCGAAGTCGGAGTGGTGAGAGTACCTGGTTGGAATCCATCCGTGACGCAACGTGTCCATTTGACTTCGACGAATCCCATTCCAGCCAGGCGCTAGCTCTTTTGAAGTAGAAATGAAAATACCCACCAGACATCTCACCATCCGAATTTCCCGGCTCGAGCGATGTTGTAGTCGCAAACGAACTTTGAAAGTAGAAATGCATCCTTTGACGCTTCTGGTACTCGCGGACAAACTTCTGGAGTACACTCGCGGCATCATGGTAAAACAAAATCTGGTTCACACTGCGTGTTAAAATGTGCGGCAGCTCTCGGTGGCTCCAGTCTTCAACGGTACTCTCCACATCAGCACGAATTGTATATTCCTCTGGTGTCTCCATCGGCTCCAGCAAATCGATCACTGGTTCGTCGTTCTCTAGCGACTCTACTGGTTCTGTATCAAGCGCTTTGTCGGTCAACTCTTCGTGCTCGAGCACTTTTTCCTTCGTGATCACGACTTCCTGTTTATCATCCTTCAATTTTCGTCGAGACACTATAGCTCTTTGGATTCGCTTAGCAGCAAATGATCGTTTAGCTACCAGCACCTTGCGCTCAATAACCTTTGCCTCATGAATCAGACGAAGCTCATCGTCTTTTACAGGTGCACGCTTCACTTTTCGTACACCTGTGTTCCATGTCCGCCAACAAGTTTGTACCTTAGTAGCGAACACTGATATCATCAGTCGATATTGGCGAGCCTCCTCAGCACGTTTAAATTCCAAGGCATCCAAATACTGCATCCTGCATAACTTTCCTTTCCAAATCGCCTCGATTCTTGTCGCTGCACTATTCACTCGTCGGCTTTGGTGGTATTTGTTTACTGCCCGCGCAATGAATCGACCACAGGATCGATGCTTGATGGCATCAAGCTTTAGTTGACGCTGTTGTTCAATGTGTTGAAGATGTACAGGGTCGGGTTTCAATCCTGGTGCTCCTTCGGCTTCGAGTTCCGCCGTTGAACTAGTACGCGAGGTTTTAGGGTCGGCTCCATTGCTCTTTTTCCTGTGTCGCTGCTCTAGACGAAGATGTCGCCTCCTCCGCCAGTGTTTTTGTATCTTCAAGGCGCTCAAATTCTGCTTGTGGCGAAGACGTTCGTGTGCCACTTTTTGTCGACGGTGTGAAATCCCCCAGCTTCGCTGAATCTTGAGAGAGCTTTCATACTGTTCCTGGCGTATACGATCTTTTTCCAGATCTTCCTGTTGTTCATGATGCCACTTGAGCCACAACGTCTGGATCTTGAGCGCACTCATGTGATGTTCATGCTGAATACGCTCTCGCTCCATTTTGCGGCGGTGTTGCCGATTTCCCCAATTCCGTTGGATTTTCACTGAACTCGCATGCTGCGTTTGCACCAGATACTCCTGCTGAAGTTGTTCATCTTCTTCGCAATGCTCCATTTCAGCTTGCTTTTCCACGATTCGTCGCTGCCACCATTGATAACACGCACGCTGTATCCTCGCCGACATTATCTGCAGCCTGTGGCGCTTTCGTGTATTTTCCTTTTCATAGTTCAACTTACACTGCCAGCTTCGCCAATTCTGTTGGATCAGTATGAGTGCCAACAATTGTGTTTTTTGTACGCGCTCAGCTTCCACCTTCTCCTTCTGCCTCTTTTCCAAATGTTCTTGAATTCGCCTTGCACTTAGTTCTCGTCTACGTGTCCACTCGTGATATTGACGCCAAATCTTTTGGAGCTTTCTCGCACAAGCCTCTCGTTGAATTTGAAGATATTTATTTTCCTTCGCAGCTCGCCGCCACTGCTGCCATCTCATCCACCTCCTTTGTATCACTTGAGCGCTAGCTTCACACAAAATTCGGATTCGTTCAGTTTTGGCCTGTTGCTGTCGCTGCCAATTCCTCCACCACTTCTGAATACGAACTGCACTGGAAAACACAAGGCGTTGAACTCGCCGTTTTTCTCTTTGTTCTTGATTGCACTGGACCCATCGTCTCCACACAGCCTGAATTTTGCGCGCGTTTGCTCGAGCTCGCAGCGCTTCCAGGTGGGCATCAAAAGCTTGTTGTTGCTGGCACCTTCGATAGTGCTCGCGTTTGACCCACCGTCGCCAGGCACCCTGAATCTTGCGTACATTCGCTCGAGTGCGGATAGTCTCCAGATGCCTGTTGAATACCCGTTGTTGTTCATTCCTTCGTTCTCGCTCACGAATGACCCAACACCTCCAAACACCCTGGATTTTACGGACATTTGCACGAACTCGGATAGCTTCCAGGTGTGCATCAAACAAAAGTTGTTGCTGGTGCCTTCGTTCTCTCTCGCGTACAACCCATCTACTCCACGCACCTTGAATTTTGCGTACATTAGCTCGTACTCGGATAGCTTCTAAGTGCACCTTGAAATCTTGTTGCTGTTGACTTCTTCGTTCGCGTTCGCGTATAATCCATCGTCTCCATACTCCTTGAATTTTGCGCACGTTAGCGCGGATGCGGATCGCTTCCAGATGTGCACTAAAAGCAACCCGTTCTTGACGACTTCGCTCGCGTATGACCCATTCTCTCCATGCACTTCGAACTTTGCGAGCACTGGCCCGCATTCGAATCGTTTCCAAATGCGCGTTGTGCCGTTCGCGGCTACGTTCTCGTTCTCGTGTGACCCAACGCCTCCACACTCTTTGGATTTTCTTAACGTTAGATCGATCATGAATTACCTTCAGGTGTGCATCAAACACAAGCTGCTGTTCACGCCTTCGTGCTCGCTCGTGTATAATCCAGCGTTTCCACGCGCTTTGAATTTTGCGAACATTGGCTCGAGTTCGGATCATTTCCAGTTGTACCGCAAAAACTCGCTGTTGTTCACGCCGGCACTGCTGCTCCTGTGCCCATTTTCTCCACCAAGCTTGGAGTTTTCTAGCGAGGGCTTGCCGCTGCTTAGCCTCCTTTAATTGAGAAAGCGCCAGGTCTTGACGCTTTATTCTTTGATGGTACGTCCACCGACACCACGCTCGCTGAATTTTCCGAGCACAATTCATAAAACGCAAGTACTTCAGCCTCGCCGATTTGTGCTCGAAAGCCTTGTGAAACCTTGCAACACTATCAAGCGCCTGACTGATACCTTCGCTACTTTCACACTCGGCAAGAAGCTTGACCGATATGATGACTTGTACTAGTTGGGCTCGGGTTCGATCAGCGATAACCTTATCCTGTGCAGACTTTTGTTGTTGCTGCATCCGTATCATTCCCACAGCTCGGTGATTGCGATGTTGGCTGATGCGTTGATGCATCAAGCTCGAAGCTTTAATCGAGGCAACTTCGCGCGTCTTCACTTCGATCTCTTCGCGCTGCCTTCGTTTCTCCTCCTTCATTTCACGTGCCGCTGAAGCACAGATTGCGGCTTTTTCTTTCTTGAGTTTTGAAAGCCGCATATGTCCTGAAACCCAGGAAGCAATCACCTGCATGCTGGTCTCAACTCGCCTGTTTTTCACTAATGCTGCTGCTTGTAGGGCTTCCAGCTCCTTCTCCGCTGCTAACTGATCCTTAGCCTTTAAAAGTGCTTCAGAACGTGCTTCAAGATTAGATAAGCGTTGTTGAAGTTCAGACGCAATCGATGTCGCTGTTCGTCGCTGCTCAAGCTGATCTTCGATGGACATCAGCTCGATCTCCATCATCTCTGCTTGAAGGTGTGCCTGTTTCAGTAAAAGTTGCAGTTTCTCGCTTTCTGCTCTTTTGAATAGCACCCGAGCGTCGATAAAACCTTTGATCTTCTGCCTAGCAGCGCGCTCATCAGAAGATCTTTCTCGGGTTTGGTGGTCTTGAACGATTTTGCGATGTCGGGCGTCAATTTGCAATGCTTGTTGTGACATCCGATCGAGTTTGCGTTCCAGAACACGCACTTGGGTACGCGTTTTGCCAACACGCTTCTGGGCTTCAATTCCTAGTTTTTCCTTCGCAAGCACCTCTTTATGAAGCTTAAGCGCAAACTGTTTCTTTTCCATCTCAACTCGTTGCAGCTTCTTGTGAAGATGACAAACTCTGAAAAACATTTGAATCTTCATCACTGCCAGTCGTCGTCGTCGAACCTCAACTGCATGCTGCTGCTGTTGAACGACCCGCTCGTGGTGCGTAAGCAGTTGCAACCTTTCTTCCTCTGAAGTCTTCCATCTGAGATCTAACTCTGCCAACCTAACGTTCATGTCTCTAATCAACTCACGTCGATGCTTCGAATTGAGCTTCATACTTCTCTCCACGTCTCGCTTAGCTTTTGTCCACTTTAACTGTTCTTTAAACAAAATGTTCTTTGCCATCTCTTGAGCTGCTTTCAACTTGCGGCGCAATAAAATCTCCTTCAAAAACTTTTGAATGTCCTTCAAAGCCCTCGCTCGTCGCTCTCTTTCTCGAGCAAGTTTTTCCTGACGCTGCTTATTCTTCTTGATTCTCGATCGCTGATGCCTCCACCAACGAACCACTTTTTCCTTTGCATATTCTCGCTGGCGTCGTCGATATGAAATGCCCACGAAGAAGAGCATACGATAGAATCGCATATGAATCAATCGGAAAGCAGATTTGCGTCTAGCCACGTTCTGGTGGTGACGGTAAATCCTCCAGTTTCGTTGTATTCGGCACGCAGCGATTAATCGGACACGGTGATCTTCATCTCTCCGAGCTTGCAATCGTCGTTGATGATGGTGATAAATAAATTGTTTGATTTTCCGCCATGCAACTGCTCTGCGGACGACCTGCTTTGCTCGTTTTAGCTCTGCACAAGCCTCCTTCCAGTAGGTAAAGTTTCGACGCAGCATCTTCAGCTCTCGCTCCAAGTACTGAGGAGCATTCACAACCGGAATTGTTGGCGATGAATAGCCCATTAATGACGAGTACGGCTGCGCTACAGACAGAATGTGGTCTTCGACCTCGCGCTGGGATACCCAATGACTCCTGTCAAAGGCTGCAACTTGAATATCTCGACAGAGTGAGAAAATTCTGTTGAACTCGGAAGGTTCGCTTTCATCGTCACCCTGGTAACTTGTCGTTGCTGAAATGTTGGTGCGGAATGAAGCAAGTGGAGAATGCACTTCCTGTTCAATCACCAGTGTTCGCGCGTTACTTCGAGATGAAGCAGGTAACGAATTCATCACATGGTCACTTATCATCGTTGGTGCATTACTACGGGATGAAGTTGGTGAAGAGTACACCGCCCGTTCACTTGTCGTTGTTCGAGTACGAGATGAAGCTGGTAACGGGGGTATCACTTTGTCGTTAATCATAGTTGATGCGTTGCTGCGCGATGAAGCAGATATCATATCCCCATTCGCCATCGATGAAGCTCCATAGCAAGACGAAGGCGGTGAAGAATACGCCACTTGGTCACTGGTCGTTGTCGGTTTACTTGTACGAGAAGAAGTAGGAAAAGAATGCATCATATGGTCAGACACCATTGTAGGCACATTGCTATGGAAAGAAGAAAGTGAGAAATACGCAGTCATATCATCGACTGCTGGTTCTACGGAGTTGAAATGCACTGCGTCTTCAAACGGTGAATGCGCTTCAGAAATCGATTGGTAGCTGTTAATTCTGGGAGAATCCACACCGACTAGACTTTCGGTCAAATGTTCAGATTCATCTTCAAGAACTGTGAATGCGTCGTCTTTCCAGACATTCGGAAGTAAACTCAGAGCCATAGCAATGTTTGAAACAGCACTACTTGATGAGTACGCATATTCATCGTCTTCTGGTGTAGGTACCTCTGCTCGTTGCTCAGCGCTCCCCAGCTCGCTTACAATGCTTTCCATCGAAACAATAGCTTCAGACCTACTCGTTCGAGCAGGAGATTCACCAGCGCTTAATGGTATCGCTGCCCTTTCTGGCAGAAGCTCACCTTCGATATGATCTGCTTCGACTCCTTCTGATCTACTTGAATTCATACTTTCAGCCTCGTTGGGTGGTATCGCCTCCTCAGGTTTCAAGACTTCATCGGATAACGTAGACTCCGTATTTGAAAAAGAAAAACTCGGTAGCATTTGCAACGCCATTGCTATACTCGACAATGCCTCGTTCGATGAGTACTCAAAATCGCATTCATATCTATCATCATTCACCTCGGCATCATTTTCCACGCCATATTCAACGGACGATTCAATTTCCTTCTCAGTGGTTGGAGCCGCTTCAACATTTATCCAATTGTCCCCTGTATTGCGTAAGGAAGTCAATGGTTCAATCTGGAAAGAGGAAAGAAGAGCATCAGGCTCTACAACATTGAGAACGATAGGTTCTTCGAGGCTTACAGAATTGTCACGCTCCTGTTCCACAGATTCCGAAAAGTCTGCTTCGGTGATTATCGGGCTTGGCACGACTCGCTGAGGTTCGTCCTTAGTCAAGACTTGGATGGGTAGTCTCCTGACACTGACAAGATTTCCAAGTCCCTCTTCATAGACCTGGATCGTTTCATCTCGAGTTGATCGTGACAACAGCGTACTTACTGATCGTTTTGTTATCGGTATTTGATCTTTCTCGCTGGTGCATGTAGCTGCTGTCGGTGTAGTCAGTTTGCTCATTTGAACATCGAGGTATGTGCTATGATGGTCATATTTTTCATCAAAGTTTCTGCTTCTCTTTTTGGAGGCAGGTCGCTCCGACTGATTACTTCTGCTCGAAGTTTTTGCTAGCGCTGCTGTATCAAGTGGGGGAAGCGGCAGTACTACATGGGTAAGTTCCACGTTGTCACCCTCCTCTCCACTCCCAGTATCGACAGTTTCGGCTGGCATCTTCCTTGCAGATCGGGGAATGCTCGAAGCTGGTTGCGCAGCACTATCCAAATTAGAGTTGTTTTTTCTCGCAGATCCTGACTCGGGGGAACTAGAAATTGGTGTCCATGCCGATGCTGACGGCGATGCTGACCTAGTGCCCTCATTCTTTGAAGATCTTCGAGCTGACGCATTTGAGGTGGTCGATGGCAATAATTGATCGGGCACATTAAGGGCTAAAATTCCTTCAGAAGGTGGTTGAGAGTCCAATTTCGCTGGGGTCTTCAATGTTGGTGAGCCAGCCCACGCTTCCACTACAGTTTTTTCACTACGAGATTTATCGTGGTGGCCACCTATGAAAGATAGTCGAGAGTCCTGACGATCCGACTGTTGTATCCGTTCATCTTCAAATGTACCATATCCGTACGGTGTGTTCTCTAGTCCACGGTGTTGATGCAAGTGCCTCCTATTATCTCCGTGAGACTGCAGATATCTCGGTATCATTCGAACAGAATTGTAACGTGTCTCAAGATCCATCAAATGTAGCAATGCAGCTGCCACACGTTCTCCTGGTAAAATTTGCCAGCCTTGGAGGTATCGCTGAGTCTGAAGCGCAAACGTTTCCAGTTTATGGGTCAATAATCGCAAAAGAGACGTCGATGACGACGAAGCAGAACAAAATAAAGCGCCGGACGATGAACTTTGATGACAAGAACAAAGCAGCACCTCCGATGAGTCCAAGGATAATCCATCTACGAATGGATTGCGCGTCAAATTCACTTCAAAGTCCTCAAAAAAACGCTGTAGCGGTGGTGAACACGCCAGGAAGTCCGCGTCGGAAGATGCCATCTGCAGCAAATACCCGTAAAAATCTTGCTCCAGGATTTCGTGTTCAGCACTAACGCCCACGACGTCGGAGTCGCCAAGCTCACCGCTTAAGTACACCACTGCTTCCACCACCGCAAGTGCCAGGCTGCGCATCCTATTTAGCAGCTTCACCACTCGCTGCGGCACATTTTTCTCCACGTGTGATGCTCGATGCAATGGCAGTACCCCCATGAGTTCTTGCTGTAAATGAGCCATCACTTGGTCTCGCAGGTGTATGTTTTGTCGGATCGACTCGATCACAATCTGAGCGGGCGACTGCTGTAATGTTGGTGAACGGATCGCACGATGCACAGAGTTTGCATTGCTGTTGTGAGGAGATCGCTGGTGTTGATAGCGGTGAGGTACCCCATCACTTCGAGTGTCTTGCACCTGTTGTTTCAGTTTGTAGGGACTGGAAAGCCTCTTGGCTTGAAGCTGCTGCATCTGTCGCTCAGTAAGAGGTTTGGCCGTAGATTCTCGAGGAGCTCGTGACTGCAGTCGTGGCTTTGGTTCCGCAATGAAGTCTTGCTCATAACCAGGCTGGAAGTGCCTACTGTTGTTTGTGTCCCCTGCATAGGTCGTTCTCCTACTCGACGAGGTTTCCGACTGCCATGGTGCGGTTTGTTGCATACCCGCTCGTAGGGCGCCTTGGTACATAGATTCATCAAGCTCCAGCTCCACTAGAAGACGTTGCTGATCATGACGTCGGCGGCCACCAAACTCCGTAGATCTGAGCTGCGTGGGGCTTTTCCCGCCCCACAGGAAGGTTCTATCAGCCATAGCCTTTTATAATTAGGCGCCAGTTGCCGAATGCCCGAACTTCCTGCACGCCGCCTGAGCGTTTCCAAGAAACGTTTCGCGAGCCGGTTTCTTCATCGCAGACACCTATACAAAAACCAACAGGACAACGCAACATACAAAGTAGTCGACTCGATCATGGGTGTCTTTAAGTTTTACCGGTGGGACGGTGATCGGGATTAGTTCCCCTTGTTTCTAGATAAGCATATCGTCGTCCTCCTCTTCCTCGCCATTTGTCACAGTAGTGAGACCCTGGGCTCTGTACAGATCGGCAATCTACAAAGAAAAGTGAAAAAAATTAAAGGTAGACAAGGGTTAGTACCGGATCATGAACAATATTTGCTGCTGGAAACCACAAGTTCGAGCGGACCTGCGAAGAGTTGGTCGCTTGCGTAGTCTCCTTGTCGTCACGGATGCGAATGAAGCGAGGGAAGCGCAGGGAGATACCCTTATCCTTCGCCACAAGGCCGATGGCTGCCGTGTACTTCGGCGAGATGGATAAATCTGCGCCTAGGATCTCCCACACGCAGCTAGCTTCGAACCAAACGTCAGGCTTAATTCCTTCGCCGACAGCATAATCATTTGGTGCCTTGTCGACCACTTTCTCCTTGAGCTGATCATAGAACTGCTTGAGCACTTCATCCGACAAACCGGTGCCCAACTTTGTAATGGGTTGATACATCTCGGTGTCCGGATCGTAGCATGCAAGCAAATACGCGCCGTAGACACCAGTTCGTTTACCTCGTCCGTAGAACGCACCAATCGGAACCAGGTCAGCCGAGTCACCAATGCCGTCGAGATAATCTTTCTTAAGCTTCAACCACTTGTGCGAACGGTTGGCTGGTTCATATGTCGCCTCCTTCTCGAGGGTCTTCACCATCAAACCTTCACAGTTCTCACGCACAGCCTCCTCCAGGAAATTGCGCACCTTATCGACCGCTTCTTCCATCGCCTCAGCATTATCCTTCACAGCGACACCATCCTCCACATCTAAGGAAGTAGCAAATTCGAAGTTGCCGGGTTTCACTTCGAACATATCCCGCAGCTTTTCACGACGTTTTGCTAGCGGGGTACTCAGGAATGAATCGCCGTTCAGGAACAGCAAATCAAAAGCGTAGATACAAACCGGGATCTTGATGTCTTCCACTTTAACGTTCTGCAATCACAATGCACATAAAATCGGAATCCTATAGAACAACACAGAGATGCAGTTCATAGTTTGCGTCGTACCTTTCGAGAACGCGTGCTCAGAATCTGGAACGGAAGGCGCTTGTTAGTGGCGCGATCCACAGCAACCACCTCAGCATCAACGATGCAGCTTTGAACAACGCCGTTCTTGGAGGCACTTGCGATCGCTAACTTGACGTCTGGGAAACGCTCAGTGGAGTTCTCGAAATTGCGTGAGAAGATGGCAATTTCACCATTCGGAAGAATGTGGATCTGCGCGCGTTCACCGTCGTATTTGTACTCGCAGGTGAACGGTTTGCCCTCAAAGCGATCGAACACCATTGCGTACGCCTTGGTTGGACGCGCGAGCATAGGAGACACAGGCGTTCCTGGCGTGAGCACGCACTTCTCAGCAACCTTCGCGAAATCCTTCACATGAAGGAAAGGAGAAGTAGATACCTCTTTCTGAACTTCGAAAAACGCTGCCACCAAAGCGTTGTAGCTTGGGCACTCAGCGAAGGCCTTCTTGACAAAGACAAGCGCCTCTTGCTGTTTCTCCTTATCCTTGTAGTCCTTGTCCGTCATGAACGCGTACGTCAATCCCATCAGGATAGATTTTTCGGCCAAGCCAATGCGGAGCTTACCCTGAAGACCACGAATAATATACTTGGCTCCTTCAGCAGACTGCGCACCGTTGCCTTGGGACTTCTTTTCCTTCTCACACTTCACCAGCAAGCCCTTGATGATGGAGCATTTCTGCTGTTGCGAGTTGTTTCCGGTCATCTTCGCGATCTTGACGAACTGGTTGTACACATGTTGGACAGTGAGACCGCTGGATTTAGAAGCTGCGGGTTTCGTGGATGCAAAGGAAAGCGTTTTCTGCTTCGATCGCGCATTCTGCGCAACCTTACCGAGATCACCCTCCTTGTTATACATTTCCTTGATGAACTTGAGGTTGGCACCCGTTGCCTCACCAATAGCTTTCATCAGGATAGCATCACCAATACCGATCTTCAGGTTCTCATATGGAGGCGCCAAATCAACACACACGCAGAGGTAGATACAAGCCAATAGATCATCCGGAGAACGACGAAGGACGTCACGGAAGAATGCAGTGAGCAGGTCTTGGATAACGAGACGACCCGTGACTTCTTCAATCTTGGCAAACAAGTGGGCCAGAGCGAAATAAGCAGTCTCGCGGGGTTCGTCGCTCTCCTCTTCCTGCTGTTCTGCTGCGTCAGTCACCTCCTTCTTGCTCACCTTGCTTTTCGACTCGGACTCCGTCTCACTCTTGATTTTCTCCGTCTTCTTTTCATCAGCAGGAGTCGCCTTGGCCTTGCTCTTCTTTGCAACTTGCGAGCCGAAGAACCCAGCCTTTGTCGCAGAAGGTGACACTACCTCCTTCGTCGTATCGGTCTTTTTAGGCTTTTTCTTCCGTTCAATCTCTTCAGCACCTTCTTCTTCACCTTGCTTCTCTTCTTTCTTCTTCTTCGGCGTCACGGGCTTCTTCGTGTCCTTTTTGGGAGCCTTGGCCTGCACCGGCGTCACAGGCTTCGTCTCTTTCTTCTTGGTGCTTTTTTCCTTCTCAGGTGACATCATGTCAATCACTTCCTTCTCCTTCTCCATGGTCATGGGCATATCCAAGTCGCTGTCTTCATCCTCCTCCTCTACGACCCGTTGCCGCAGACGACGACGACCAGCTGCGACCAAGAAACACAAAGATCACTCAACCAATAGCAGCAACAAAATAAAGAGACCCACATACGTTTCGTCTTGGTGATTTCTTCTTCTTCTTCTGCTTCTTGTTCTTCTTCCTGCATCTCGACGTCCTCGGGCTCCTCCTCCACTTGCTTCTCTTCTTCTTCTTCTTTTTGCTTCTTCTTCTCTTCTTGTGTCTTCTTCTTCTCTTGTGGTTTCTCTTTTTTCGCCTTCTTCACGGGTTTATCGGTGGGTTTCTGGGTCTCCTCGTCCGCGGGTTTGCGCTTCTTTAGGGACAACGTGGGGGCCCCCGCGCCGAAGAACGACGTGATGGAGCGCTGCGTCTTGGGCGCAGCTGGCGGCACATGAGCACGTTTGGATGTGAGTGAAATGGGTCTCCACCAAAAAGCCCAAAATATACAGCACCTTTCTTCCCCATTGTCTCTCCACGGCCGCTTTTCGGCAAATGCATCCTTTTGGCGCGCTCCAAAGTGTACCCATTCACAAATATCGGCGCTACCGCTACAACCCATACATGTAGCCAAAAAGAGCCTGCTATTACTGCATTATTAAATAGTTTTTTTTAATACAAAAGTAATACGTACACCCCCAAAAAATCTGACAACTTGAAATTTGTATAGTGCTGTTTCGCCAAGTATCAAAAGGAGACATTACATTACGTTACCGTTACAACCAGAGCCCTTTTTTTTGGCGGGAACTCTTCAAAAAGGGTATCCAACCGTCGAAAATGGGGCGCAAGTTGCTGGCGCTCGTGCCGTCGG
>JAHWLE010000616.1:0-19744 GCA_024679135.1 Phytophthora foliorum | reverse complement strand
CGATGGTGGTTTTCTTGTTGGTGGGGTCTGGCACGGAATACCACAGGTCTTTGAAAGCCAATATTACAGGAACAAAGTTTTTCTCTGCTGAGCGAGTCACAGAAACGACCAAATGGTCTTCATCGCGAGCGGATGCACTCTTCGGTGTTGCCACGAGGGCGAAATTGTCTCTTAGTGAGGCGGTGATCTTGTTATCGCCGTTTTCAGCATCTAGGCAAACGTTTTCAGGAGTCTCGTACCGCCAGAATTCCAGCACCAAGCAGGAAAGTGTCATGAAAAACACGTACGCAGCAGCCAAGAATATGAGGCCGTACCACAACCAGTACTTCTCCGTCGGCACACCGTACACGCTAAGCATGTATTCACCCATTTGCATTCCATACTCTGCGCAGTAGTCTATGGCATCGTACACGCAGCTATCGAAGCTCGAGTCACGGTACTGGTTCACCGCAACAGCGTGAATTCCCCACGCATGCGGACTGATCCAGTAAATCCAAGACAAATAGACCGGAATGGTGTCCTTTGTGATCAAGAATCCTGAGAAAGTTGCGAGTAGCAGCAGCGACAGCAATGCAACCGGGTTTGCCACGTTGATATTCGGGCAGACGGACGCAATAAAGAAAAACCAAGCAGCGTACGCCATGTTGACGAGGAAAAGCACGACCTGGTACAGAATGTAGTTCTGTGCGCTAGCCACGAAGCCGCACATCCAGTACACGAGCGAGCCAAACAACAAGGTCTCCATCAGAATAAGCGGAACTTGCTTTGCCGAGCTTGCAATCACGAAGGACGAAGTCCGGTAAAAGTTCGCACCGCGCTGCTTGTAAATCACGTCACGAGTAGCAAGGATTGTAGGAATCATGGCGGATTTGGCCACCGCCAGCGTATCCACTGCTGTGTAGGCCAGCCCCATGACCACCTGCGAATTCAACTCATCGAACTGATAAAATGCCGATCCGTAGACCAGTCCTAGGACCAGCGCCATGAATGCTCGGCTCTTCACAGCAGTTAAGTCTTGCACGAGCACCTTCAACTCGCGCGAAACCATTGTCGCCGTACCCGCCACAAAGCCCTGCTGGAACTCTGGCATGTGTTCGATGTACGCCTTGTTGTCATCGATGAGCTGAGGACTCAACGGAGTGCGTAGGTCATCCAGTATGCGCTTGTGAATGACCGATTTCTCGAACTCAGCTGCGAACTGGTATGCGTATCTCGGCACGGGACCATTCTCGTATGGACGCTGCTTATCGGTGGCAAGATCTATCAAGAAGTCTGCCACGTCGCGATTCAGCGGACACTTCAAGCCAATGTCCTCAAAGTAGCTTAAAGCCTCTGCTCGAGTGCCGTGATACATGACGTACCCGTCACTCAGAAGTAACACGTCGTCGAACAGCTCATACACCTCAGGAGATGGCTGCAACAACGAGATCACCACAGTCTTGTTGAATGTCTTCGCCAGACTGCGCTGCGTTGAGATGATGTCGAACGTTGCAGCACTGTCCAAACCCGTGCTGACCTCGTCCATCATCATCATGAGCTTGTTGCCGAACGCCATCTCACCCGTTGTCACGCGCTTGCGCTCACCGCCCGACACTCCTCGAAGCATGGCATCACCTACGACGGTGTCCTTGCAGCGCTCAAGACCGAGTTGGCGAATAACGATATCTGGGTGATGCTTGAACATGGCTCGCGCGGCATCAAGAGCAGCTTGGTTCTCTTCAGGAGTGCCATGCACCAAGTGCTTCTCGTCGCGTTTGGTGAGCCCTCCACCATTGCAGACGTGCGCGAATTCGAGGGTCTCTTTCGCCGTAAGGGTAGGGAAATGCTTGTCTGTCTGGGGCACATAGGCGACAACTTGCGGCAGTCGCTTGATAAGGGTATCACGAGGGGTGCCGTTGTACGTGATGTCGCCCTTGACGTCGACGTTCGTCCCAGCCGGGAACCTCCCACTCAGCAGCTTCATGAGCGACGACTTGCCAGATCCTGGCTGACCGAGAATCAGCGTCATGGTTCCTGGCTTGAACACGCCGCTCACACTGCGAAGGATGTTCTTGGTCACGACATGCCTTTTGGCTCTCATCTGTCGCGCACTTTGCTTGATCACATTCGCGATGGTCGGCAGCTCCACCTGCACTTGCAACTCATCCCTCACCACAATGTTCGCCGTAATGGACACGTTCTCGAAACGCACTTCCACTTGAGGTAGCGGTCTGCCGAGCGCCGCTTGCATTCGTGAAGCCACGAGCTCATGAAGCTTCGCCGCTCCATGGGCCATAAGCGTCTCCCCACTATCGTAGGTGATCTCCTCGGGCGTTGGTGGTGCCATGCAGGAAGTCGATGCAGACCACGGGGCTACTTGTTGCTACTTCAGTCGAGTTGAGCAAGTTCCGAAATGAGCCCGTGCTGAGACTTGACGATGTCGCCATAATCTCGATGATTGTGGAGGCTGGATCCTATCGTAATCGTGAAGATTATGTAGGGAGGCAGGTTGCAGATGGCCTCGGCCGAATCAAAGGCCATCCAGATCCCAATTGCTGTTGTTTGTATTGACACAGATGCTCGTTTCGTGTTAATGACGAAGACACGAGTCGTATTTCCTACAACAGACGCGTGTCCTTCGTAAACTCGGCGCATAGTGCAAGATCATGAATTCAAACGATGTTTTTCAAAAGGTGTAGAATTGCTTGGCTGATGCCTACCTGCACAGCTGTCCTTACCAGATCAGTACACTCCGTAGCCGGCTCGTTCATTGAGGTCGTCATTGTTGCTGCTATTCCCTCGTAGACCACTCTTTCGACGAGCTTTCACTAGCCCAGCAGCACCTCCTCCAACCATGACACCCATGGAGGGGCCCTCGGGCTCGCCGTCATCGAACGAAAGTGCTCCAAACATGTCAGTCGGTGCTTTTCTGCTAGACCCAGGCTGCTGCTCAAGCCAAATTGGCTGCTTTGGTCTTGACTGGTTCTGCGAGTTACGAGACTTGTAATTTCCATCGTTCATTGAGTCGTCTCCATCTTCCGCTGCAGCATCTCGTCGACTCTTGCCTGGAGCTGAATTCGGCGGTGGAAACACGTCCACCATCATTTGTTTCTCCTCGACCGGAACGGAGCGTGGAGGGCGCAAGGCAGCAACGCGCCGTACGTGAGAAGCACGACTTCCACGCACACAAGTCGTTCTGTCAGCATCAAAGTGATCCGCGTTGTTGCCCTCTTCATCTTCGTCACGCGCTGCCTGCGTCATGAGCGTTTGGAGGCGACGCTGCAGCGCTGGGGAACAACTTGCTTGCAAAAATGCCTCGAGTTCTTCTTCACTGGTAGAGCGCAAGAACCGCATGATCTTCGCCGAAGCAGAGCGAACGAGAGGACTCGGATGCGTCACACATGATCCTAGAAACGGAACCACATTGACCAAGCCCAAAGGCTCAGCTGAACTAGCAGACTTGGAGACTCGACTGGATGACCTGCGTCTTGCTAATAGCGGAGAAGGCGCACCGTTGCTGCTGTCTGTGACCACGAGAAACTCGTAGAGAAGCTCTAGCCTCAGTGAAAGTTGCCAGCGCAGCTTCGTAAATGCCACTTTGCGCGCTGAGATCGACTCTCCAGCGCTGCCGCTCATGTCGCTCTGCTCGGGTGCACTGAGGATGGCGTTGCAAACTGCATTCTTGCCAACAGCACTTTTGCCTGCTACCAGACGGAGGATATCGCGCACCTTAGAGCGCACGCGAACACTTTCACTTGCACTTTGCTGCACCACGCTACGGATTGTCGAACCAAGCACCAGGTGCACACCCCACTCTCCCCACGGGATGGCATAGTCCTGCCCACTGGTGCTGCCAACCCCGTAATTCTGCGCTGGAGGATCAATGAGCAACTGGAGAAGCTCAAAAGCGACCAAGCAAACCGCTGGTGTTGTCTCGAGCATGAGCTGTTTCACCAAAAGACAGCAAGTCTCCCACGCTCCTTTGAATTTCGGGTCGGGTGGGGATGACAGTAGGTGGTCTACCAGTTTGTCCACTCCAAGACACCGCTGAGCAGGGCTACCCGACGGTGCAGTCAGGAGCTCTGTGATTTCAGCAGAGCAAATCTGCCCCAGCTTGTGAGCGTCCACACCTAGCGGTCGCTGAAGTTTACGGCCACTGTCAATCTCCGGACGGCTGCTGTCATCATTTTCTCGGCTCAGCGAACTAGTCGGGAGCGCTTTCGTAATTTGCACCACGCTGCGTGTGATTGTTTCTCTCATTGATGGTTTCAACTCCGCTAAGAAGCTGTTGAGATCCACCGTGCCGTACGAATCGTTGGTGCCTCCATTGGTAGCTTCGTAAATCGTTACGTAAGTAGTGATCGCAGCGTTGCGGACGTCTACGTGTTTGTTTTCAAGTGCTGGCCGGACAATCGCCAAGACAAGGGACAAATCGGGTTGCTTGTGATCGTTGCCGGCAGGGGCTTCCCTCACGAGCATTGTAAACAATCTCAACAACTCGCCGATAACCAGTGGAGAAGCTGCTACCGCGTTAGAGGAAGAGGCAAGCTGCTGGTACTTTTCAGCTAGCATTTTACACATCCGAGCGTGGCCCATGTGACTAAGCGAAGCCATTGAGTGAAGCAGCGTAAAGCAGTCCTGACGAAGCCGCTGCTTCGTATCTCCAAGCTTCTGCAGCACTAATCCAACAACATTTTCCAGGATTTCGTCCACGTATTGGTGCTCGGACGCGACTAATGGCAAGAAGTCGGTAGCGATGACTTGGAATAAGCGCAACGCACACTGGAAAACGCGCGCCACGGTATCATTCAGTCCAATCTCGAGCACTTGTGCAATCATCCCAAGCGCTTCAAGAGTTTTGGGAAGTGCAGTATCAGAAGCGACTCGACCACTAACACAGCACATAACTTGACGCTCCACTTCTCGAATTGCTGCCTCCCGCTGAGCCCACGCCTTGTCAAGTAGACAGCGCACTAGCTCTTCACCAAATCCCCGGATGATGTTCGTGAAAATCTCCTTCTGTTCGTTTGTTAGAGCTGTTCCGTAGGGAAGCTGCACCGGCAGGGACTGTGACGTACTGCTTGACTGAGAGTTTGAAGATGGTGCGTTGGCAGAAAGTGAAGGGTTTGCAAGCGCTGGCCGATGCTTGGTCGAGGATCCTGATGCAGTAGGTGGTCGAATGCCACCGGAAGTGCCAGGTCGAGCAGATTCGGTGGGTATCTCAAAGTCATCCACCTCATCCATTAGCATATCGGACTCCATTACGCCTCGCTCCACCAACTTCGAGATCATTTTCTGTCGAGAAGACCGTGCAAGCGCATCCAAGAATGGTGTTGCAGCACTACGAGCCACCTGCATCGTGTCGGCCACGATTTGCAACGACATCAGTCGAACATTTTGGTCTTTGTGCTCACTCACCTGTAACGCTAGCTGCAGCACATTTCGTATTGGTAGTAGCCCGTTTTCGCCAGCAGAGCTTTCTTGAATTCCAAATTCAAGCATCAGCTTCGAGACGAGAGCCATTTTGTTGGTCAAGTAAGTAGCTGAAAGGGTCTGTGAAGACGAGTTTCGATCGCACGCGATCATTTCTTCCAGCAAAAACACTGGGCCGATGCAAGATGCTTGTCTGGATAAAAGCAGCAGTGCATCTTCTGTTGTCACGTGCAGGCGGTTCTTGGAATCACCAAGCTTGACTAGTAGCCTTGGGATCAGTGGACGGACAAGGTCGTGCATGACGGACACATCAGCAGGGGATGCTACAGCACTATCAAAGGCAATACTGACCTCCATCAAGAGCGATACGCCAGCTTCGAAGACCGAGTTCACTCGATCTTGAAGTGCCTGCATTAGCGTCGTCTGCATTGCACTCACCAGTGTGCGCTGTGATCCATCGGCGCTCGCGTTTTGGTTCTCGAACGAAAGTTGACGCGTCTCAACCAAGTACTGCACGTAGCTTAGAGCTTCTACTCGGGGAGCCCAAGCGTTTGAGAACAAACACCGCGTCGTCTTTTCTCCAAAACAAGTCAACATGTCAACTGCGAGCTCCTTGTTCTGTCCTTGAATTGGCTCTGCATACGGTAGGTCATCTTCTCGCTGAGAGGCTTTACTGCGCGGAGAAAGCGTAGCCGTGGGGATGTCGAAGGCAGTCGCATTGCCATTTCCGACTCCATTACGACCATCATCTCCTCTCTCCGATGATTCATCACTTCGAACAGACAAGCGTTTGCTATTCTGAAGAGCATTCTTGAGTCCTGTGTTGATTTTCGCTTGGATAGACGGCTTCAATTGTTGATTCTGCTGCTTGAAGAGCGACTCGCACCAACTCTTAGTGTGTTCGTAAATCGCATCTGGGGTTCCCTTCATGCCTGAGCACATACGAAAGCAATTTTCATTAGTGAACCAGAACGAATAATAGGTAGTACAATGTCGACATACCTGACTCTTCACATCGAATTACGAGGCACTGCACCAGCAAATCGATTGAGGCTGTTCGCACGTGGACACTTGAGTTTTCCAGAGCCAACATACTGATTTTCATCGCGTTGGCAAAGCTCAACCCGCTAGCTTTCTCGTCCATACGGTACTGGTTCGCAATCGCGTTGAGAATCTTTATCGCTACGAGTTGGTGACGCCAGGAAACGTTTGTGCTCGATGAGGACGGGCCAGAACCGCTCTGCTTAGTTGGCGATAACGATGGCGCTGCTGCAGAAGACGAGATCATCATTTGCGAGATCTGGGACGTCAAATATCGCGTGATGTCCACACTCTTGCAGATTAGGAAGAGCAGCGATGAGACCGCTTCGCTAGAGTCTTTTTCATTTGATCCAGCACCACGGAGTAGCAGAGCGCTAGTGATACGGTGGATAGCTGGCCGGCCCTCGTGAAAGGTTCTAGTGTGGAAGTCTTTCTCGCTCATGGCAGCATTAAACGCCACCTTCAGCAGCGACGTACAACAACTGGATGCTACTTGAGTGACCGCATCTTGAAGTGCCATCTCCATCATGAAACAAGCCCCATCAAACAACTTGACGAGGCTTTTCCCCTTGAACACGTTCTGGAAGCACATACTGGCATCCGTGATGGCGATCACTCGAGTCTTCCACGTCTTACTACGAAACGAGCGCGCGATTTCAGCTCCAAAGGCAGTCTTGACGCTCTCCATTCCTCGCTTCGTGTTTTCATCTCCTTCAAACTCGTCGTCGTCGTCACCATTGTCCCCACCAGAGCCACCTTCCAGCTCATTATCCTCGTCGTGCTGCCCACCATACTCCTCCGGCAGCAGCAGTGGTAACACTGCACTATTCGCCACATCGGCCGGTGTCTTCCCTTCGCCATCGCACGCATGGACATCCGCTCCTGCTTCAAGCAGCAATTTCACGATCGCTGGGTGGTTCTCAGCACTTGCAAAATGCAGTGGCGTCTTGCCATTCCTCCTAGTTCCCGACAGCTCAGCATTGCACTCGACAAGGAAATGAGCGATACTTTCGTGGCCCTTGAAGCAGGCGATCTGCAAAGGAGTGAAAATGCCCTGATCTCCGTCACGCGGGACAATGTCGCTACGATCGCTATAGTCCGTGTCGATATCTGCTCCATTTGAGATCAACCACTTGACGAGCGAGAGGTTCCCGCTACTAGCAGCGTAGAACAGCGGGGTATGCCCGAAAGCGTTGATCTCGTTCAAGAAGGCGTTGGTCATCCCGTCGCACATGAGCAGGTACTTGCAAGCGTCCAAGTTGCCATTGTCGCATGCATAGTGCAGCAGCGAGTTGCTGGTTTTGGCTTCGACGATCGTCTCGATCGCTTTCGGAGCGTTGGGTTCTGCTTGGTCGTGCAGAACGACTTGCAGATAGTCCCGAACGGCCTCGAAATCGTCCTGCTGGGCCGCTTGGAACAATTCCTTGAGCGTGAGCATTTGTGCGTGGTCCTTGGACATGACGTCCCCGAGAAAGCTCTAAACGAGTGCCTCCTCGGAAGTGAGATATCTTGGCACGGCGGCTTGTTGCAACGGACGCGACGACAGGAACGGACGGCGACTATTTTTCACGGATCACTCGACACCTACGATTTTCCATGAACGGGTTGTCTACACAAGACTAGAAAATGGTTTTCGTGCTTGGTCATGAAAGCAGATCGACGACCTGGTTCATCTGAGGTCGTTGCGTTGGATTGGGCTGAAGCAGCATTCGGATGAGAGATCTCATGGATGCACTTGTGGTGATAGGCAGCTTCTGTAGAAGCTCACCGATGGTCTTGCAATGGAAGATGAGCGGCGGAGTAGACTGGGCTGGTTGATTCCGAGTCGATAGCACCAGTTGCTGACGTTGCCACATGAAAAGAGCCTCGCACAGTGCACAGCCGAGCATCCAGGCGTCGGCTTTTGGGGTGATTGGAAGTTCCTTCACGACTTCGGGTGGCGCGTAGTGGTAGTTGAAGCAATCGTGCATGTCTGATGCCTTGAGCTTGTCCACGTCGAAGTCGTGCTTCCAGGATAATACTCCACTGATCCTCACGTGGATGTGAGGGTCGCTGTTGGTGGCGACGTAGATATTTCCTAGGTTGATATTGAGATGCAGTAGACCGAGACTGTGCATCGATGCCAGCCCTGATGCCACTTGTCGAAAGACATTACGCAAGTGCTGCTCCACAGCAGCATACTGGACACCTGCCTTGGACGTTTCGATGAAGGTTTTACGATAGTGATCAAGCCAACAACCTCTATCGAAATACTCGGATACAACAAACAGAACTGGCCAGCACTCGACCAGTAGCCCGAGCTCCGAGAACAATTGGAACATGTGCTGATCCACTGCTGCCACCTCCGCGACGAAAGGACTTCGCAGCGATTTCTGCATGATCGTGACTTGCTCGAAGGTATAGTCCGCCATCTTCTCTGTTCGGCACGGTATTGTCTGAAGCACAAGCCGATTTCGCGCGGAATGCAACCTAATGGCCTTGTCAGTCACTGCGAGAACCATCTTCTGGGGTGGAGCGAAAGATAAACAGCGCTCGAAGTCAAGACGCGCGAGGAATCCAGAGGGATTCACGCAATGCTCAATTAGGCGGACTAGGGCATCCTGTGCAGCATCTTGAGCGCGTAGGAGAGGTCGTTCAATGCTGCGTCGATTCCGCTCGAGCATGATTCTCATGTGAAGCTCTTCTGTGTACATCGTTTTTCGCTCTTGCTCTTCGTCTTCGAACACTTTCACTCGTTCTTGCACCTCTGTAGTTGGTGGGCCTTTAGCTCGTTTTCCAGGCGATCTAGCCATAGGTTTCTTGTGAATTCTTCGTTGAGACTTACTGCTCCCAGCCGATTCTTCGGTCATTGTAGCTTCCACTAGCATCACGAGAGAAATTATCGTTTCTCGAACAGCGATGAACTCGTCGCCTGCTCTTCCTTGGAAGGCAGTTAGCTCATACTTTGTGTCCCCAATAGATGAGTCAGTCTCTTGATTAACTTCTTCAGGTGATTTGATCGGTTCTACAGGAATACCATGCTGGCGGTCCCTCTCTTGAACAAAGTGCAGTTCTTCATCTTTCACTCGTAACGCATGTACTGTGGGCCAGTGACTTCGATACTCGCTCTCAATCTCCTCCTGTTCTCGCCTCCACAACTCCCACTTTCGTCTTCGGCACAAGCAGCAAAATAAAGGTGAACTTTCCTGCAAGCGTATTAGCCGATGATGGTGATTTTTCTCCCATTCCTCTTTCGATGCTACAAAACTATCACCTTCTGAGCCAAAGCCCCGCCGCTTTTCTCGGTTGCGGATAGCTTGAAGCTGTGCTTCGTGTTCTTTCAGTTCGTCAAGCTCATATTTGATTTTCTTCGCTGACAGTACTCCCATCCGTGCCCGTGCAAGGCTAACACCACTAGTCGAGGAAGTCGCTGCGGTAAGAGTAGCTTCAATATCGTTCTCTGCATCCTCGACGGCTGCTTTCACGCCAGCGTAATGGTCCAGCACTTCCTCAATAATCGTGACAAACTCTCGGAACTCGGCTACAGTGATCAGCTGGAGACCTCCAGCATCCTTCCTGCTCGACGCTGACACAAATTCAATCAAAAACCGCTGCAATTCAGTAGAACCGAGAAGCTCAGCTAGTCCTCGCACTTTCGCTGCGTGTTTCTGGGGTTTCCTGTAGCAACAAAACCCGAGGGTTAGCAGATGAAAGCTCATTTGCCGTCATAGAAGCAAACTTACTCCTTTGAGAAGACGCCAAATAATATCTGAAGCAAGTGCACTTTACCCGTTCCCGCTTCATCTATCGTCTCGAATACCTTTTGAAGATTCTTGTCGTACTTCTGCTTCGTAAGCCTCTCCTCCGCGATCATCTTCTCCGCAATTTCAGGTTCTGCTTGCCTTTGCATTTCTCTCTTACGCTCCATCATCTCAGCTAGCATCTGCGGTGTCGTAAGAAGCAAAATCCGTTGTCTCTGCAGCTCCGTACTGCACAAAATCTTCCCAAGCAGATACTTCATCAAGTCCGCCCGAAAGAGAATTAACATTTGCTGATGGCGTTGCAGCGACTCAACTTTAGCTTGATGTTGACGACGGGCTCTACGAATCGCACGTCGCTTAGCGTCACGCTCTAGCTCCCGTTCCTGCTGCCACTTTCGAGATTCCTCTGCTGTAAACAGACTTCCCACCTCTCGTCGTTTTTCATCTTGTGGCACCGACGAGTTCCCAGGCTCACAAGTTGGTATCAAGACGTTCAAATACGCTTTCACTGTGCGATCATGAAGATGTTTCATCTTCTTCTCGTCGTTCGCTGCATTCTTAAGAAATCGCTTCTCCGCCGCGGGAGACACGAACTTCCGTCGGACGTTCGCCTTCTTGGCCTTTTGAGCTTTTTCCTCAATGGATTCCACGAGTTTCGCCACAACTTCAGCTACACCAACTGCGATCGTGAAGACGCTCACTCGCTCTCTTGGCTTTTCAGCCTCGTTGGTCTTGTCTTGCACCTGATTCCGTGTCTGCTCCACTTCAACTTGATCTCCTTCATCGGGTAATTCCCAAACCGATTCACCCGTGATAGTGTTGTAGAAGTAGAGGTTCCCATAGTCGTCCGACTGCACCTGCCACTTCCCCAGCGCCTCGGTCGCCATGCCGTCGCTGCACAACCCGATAATAGCCGGTACTGAGGAAGTTACACGTGGCAGATCCTCATGAGCTCTGCAGTGACGACGTTGCTGTCGTTCCTGTTGGTGGGGGCGCTCTGGGGATGCACGAACCCACTCATTAAACGAGGTGATGAGGACGATCGTGGACTGGAGTGGTCACTACTAAGAGAAGTGAATGGTGTGAACTGATCTGGTTAGGGAGCAAGGACGACGTCATGTACGCACGGAAGGACAATAGTGTCGGGGAGTTCGTCCAGCAACTGGTGCAATTGGTGAAGAACTGGCAGGTAGAAAGATGTGGAGGACTTTCAACTGGCGTGGTCTCAATTAGAAGTACAAGATGATCTGCCACTGACAGTGCTGTCGACTGTTATGGGATGCAAATGCTGCAGTTTGTATTGCCGTTCGCTCTGAACCAGAGTGGATCTGTCGTGTACGTCTACCTTCTCGGCTCAGCAGGTACGTCTCCGTCTCGGCTTAAGTCACGAAAAGAGACTTTCCTGGCTGGTTGAGCATTGAACTGATGTTGGTATTTTGACTGTTGCACAGACATCTCGAGTGCTGTGCCCATTTGCAACTCGCTGACGTTCGTCTTCACGGCCATCACGAGTCGCCTGCTAGGAGAGAAGCCGCAGCGTCCTGCGTGTACGTGTTCACCACCCCACGCTTGATGCAGTCCACCCATTCCTCTAACTCGAATTTTCGCAATTTTCTTGCACCATGGCAACCTCAATTCGACATCGCAGCCACGTACACAGGCATGGTGCTCATTCTCCTGGGAGTCGCCATTTGCTTCAACAGCAAGCAGAACTTGTCAACGTAGGAGAGCTCTGCACCACGTCGCAGGTTGCCACCAATTGCTAACGGCACGTCGCGTTGCATACAAACATCCATATAAAACCGGTGGCGCACCTTCGGACGCGCCATAACGAAAATTCCACAAAACTCCTTTTCAACTCAAAAGACCAAAATGGGGAGCTCCTCGGACGAAGACGATGGCGACTACGTGCCCGAAGGTGCGTCGTTGTTCCACCTCGACAATAATTGGCAATACATAACTGTTACTTGCAATACGAAGCCGAGGAAGAGGAGGACGAAGTCGTCGAGGCAGGCGACATCACGGCGGACAAGCCGAGCGTCACCGAGGACTCGCACGTGGACAAACTGTGGGAGGACATGAATACGTCCACTGCAGTGTCCAAGAAGGCAGCAGACAGGACGGCAAAGGTGACACAAATAAGAAGGTGGACACTCGTGGCCAAATAGGGACTGAAATTGGGTGGACTATTTTTCTGTCAGTTGTTGAGTGGGTTGACGAAGCAGACCAAGCGCATGGCGGATACGAAGAAAAAGAGGAAATTGCAGGAATTTCAAATGCCAATTCTCAGTGTGGACGTGACCAAGTCGAGAACAGATATGGCCGCCGTGAAGAAGCTCAAAGTGGATCGCGTGGTCAAATTTGCAGGAAAAGAGTACAGCGTGTCGACAAATGCTGGTGCGGAGGCTGCTCAAAAAGGTGGCAAAAAGGGTCTGGACAAGATGTTGGCGTCGCTGGATGAGCCCAAGAAAGTGTCGACGATGGAGAAGACGTCGCTCGACTGGGACAAGTTCAAGGAGAAGGAGGGCATTGAGGACGAACTGACGCAGTACACTAAGGACGGGTACGTCTGCTATTGTTGTGTACGTTTTGTGGGTAAGTGCTGACTGGGTTATTCGCTGTGTAGTTTCATTGAGAAGCAGGAGTTCCTGCAGCGACTGGATCTCAAGCGCTTCGAGATCGAAAAGGCCGAACGTGATAAGCAGCGCAAACTCCAGCAACAGCAGAAATGAAATAGAAAAAATGCCCGCTCTAGCGGCAGAAGATAGCACATGGTCAAGAAACAACCTGCTCATCGTATAAAAGCGAAAACAAATCTTGAATAGTGCAAGAAGCGAGGCGCACACGACCAGCTTGTGCGTCTCTTGCCATGTCTAATCCACATCCATAGGGACGACATCCGGTGCCGTGTTGTCCTCTCCTTCCAGAGCAGAACCGTTTGCTGCACTAGCGTTGGCATCAGCATCATCGTCGACGTTTCCTCGCTGGTCCTTGTCGTCTCTATAAAATTCAGCTTCGTGCTGCCGCTTTCCGTCGTTATCCGTTCGCGAGTCCGGGTCCGCGGCATCCTCGTCCTCTTCGCGAAGCATGTGCGTAGGAGGTGCCTGGCTCATTTGGACGCTTGGGGCTCCCGTGAGTGCACGCAGGTTTTCGAAAATTTTAACCCTGAGTAAAGAGCAAATAGCGCGTTAATCGGAAGTTTCAAATAGCGCATCAGCCGATGAAGCAGGTGACGTACTTGCACTCATCCAAGTACTCTCTGGAATTGGCGTTCTCAAGATCCGGGTCCGGCTCCAGGTGCAGTTTAAAGTTCGGGGCATAGAACTCAAAGTAGTCGTTATACGGGATGTTGTTGGACACTTCTTCATCCAGCAGTATCGATGTCTCGAAGGCCCATGCTCTCGACACATTACGAATCGTATAGCCACCGCCTCCCAGCACCAGCATCGGCAGCCCAAAGCTTTTCACAAATTTTACGCACTCTCCGTGACCTAGTACAATATATCCGTGTCAGCCCCGCTATTACAAGGCAAACACACCTTAGCTGGGAGCATACCTCGTGTAGTGACGTTGAAGCAACCAAGACGGTCTCCCGTTAGCGAGTCCGCACCGCACTGCAGCACCACAGCTGAAGGGCAAAACGTCTCCATAACCTTCTGGATGACAGGCTTGAACACGCTCTCGTAACTTTCGTCGTTCATGCCGCTCAGCAATGGAAAGTTCACGGCGTAGTACTTGCCGTTCTTCGTGCCAATATCCTGCAAACAAAAATCGGATGAACACCAGTACGAAAGAGAACACTAGCAATAACAGCCACGACATTTCACCTTGATGTCGCCCGTGCCGGGGAAAAAATCTCCGTACTTGTGGAACGACACAGTCATCACACGGTCCGTGACGTAGAACGCCTCCTCCACGCCGTCACCATGGTGCACATCAATATCAATGTACAGCACTCTCGGGTGGTACTTGAGCAGCTCCAGAATGCCCAGCACGATGTCGTTCACGTAGCAGAACCCTGATCCCTCCGATTTCTTGGCGTGGTGCAGTCCTCCCGCCCAGTTGATGGCAATGTCGCACTGACCATGGTTCAGCCGACTCACAGCATCCAGCGTTCCTCCAGAGTAAATCTGGCAGAAGTCGAAGATGCCGTCGAACACGGGGCAGTCCGTCAACTCGCCCAAGTTGTCTAAAAAAACAGGGAAAAAAACAATACAAACAAAAGTGAGCACCTTAAAAATTTGAGCAGCATTTCTGCCAGCCCACGTACACTTCTGCAGCTCAGAGGCCAAGTCCTTCTGGTTGCTGGGGCTGATTCTCTGTAGGAAGTCAATGTAGTCCGGCGCGTGGAAGGTCTTGATCTCCTCGGCCGACGCGATGTGTGGCTCCTGAAAGAAAAAAAAGGTAGAACAAGGTAGAACGAGGTAGAGTGAGCACTCTACCTTTTTTTTTTTTAAGTCACTTGACGTTTGTATGCACATACGAAGATGTCCATTTTGCGGTACAGGTCGTAGTTGACCACCAAGTGGTGCGCCAGTTTCATGCGGTGGGGCTTCATGGGGTGGCCCGGGCCATAGTAGAAGTGCCCTTCCTCGGCTGGTAGAACGGGGTAGAACGTTAGGCGAAGGGGGAGAACCGGGTAGGGCACGAGGGAGAACTCTACGCACGATGGTAGAAGTACGACACGCGCTTCTTGGTGGCGCTGGCCATGGTCTCGAGTGGTGCCGTTGGCGGAAAAAAGACACTTGGGGTTTGTATGGTCCAACCCATGGGCTCCTCAACCCGGGTCGGATGAACCCGCGGGTTTCACCAAATGGCTACAAAGTAATGTAGCCATCTTGTGGTCGGACGCCATTGAGCTGCGACTTGTAGGTGCACTACTGGCTAGTCACGACGAAGCTATAGGTTTTGAGACCGGCAGCAATGGGGAGATTGAGAAGGTGGGCAAGAGTGTTCAAACGGAGTGGCAAACAACATAACGTTGTGCAAACTGGGACTTCAACTTCAACTTCAAGTGTTCAAAAGCTCTTGAGAGCTGCTGCGGACGGACACCTTGGCATCGTCCGGTTTCTCGTTCGAGATTGCCGGTCGGATGTCAATGCCACTGATGATCGCGGAAATTCATCGCTGATGGTGGCCACTGCTGGAGGACATTTGGACGTTGTGCAGTTTCTAGCTGGAGAATGTGGTGCAAATGTGAACGCAGCAGGTTACCACGGAACTGCCGTCATGTTGGCTGCTGCATCACATTGCTGTTGTTCGGTGTCTAGCCAGGAAGTATGGAGCTGATGTGAACGCCAAAGGCGAAGGTGGATACACTGCACTCTTGTGGGCCGCTGCTGAAAGACACGTTCGTGTCGTTTGCTGCTTAGTTGGAGATTGCGGGGCTGATGTGAACGCGAGAAGCTCGAACGGATACACGGCAGTGATGTTTGTCGCCGAATATGCACCTATTCATATCGTTCGGTACCTCGTTCGAGAATGTGGAGCTCATGTGAACGCCGCCGACAACAGAGGGGCCACAGTATTGATCAAGGCCGCTTCTAAAGGCCGGATCGACCTCGTTCAGTGTCTAGTGGGTATATGTGGGGCAGAAATCAACGTTGCAGATGAAGACGGCAATACGGCACTGATCAAGGCCGCTTCCGAAGTGCATATTGATGTCATTTGGTACCTAGCTGGGGAATGTAAAGCTAATGTGAATGCCGCCGATCGACGGGGAGTTACAGCGCTGATGAAAGTGGCATCTGTAGGACACATTGATGTTGTTCGGTTCCCAGTTGGAGAATGTGGCGCTTATGTGAATGCTACGGGTGAGGATGGGGACACAGCGCTGATAAAGGCTGCAGCTGAAGATCATATTGACATTGTACGGTACCTAGCAGGAGAATGTAGAGCTGATGTGAACGTGTAGTAGGTCACGGTTGAGTAACACGAACACAGTCGGGGGAAGCTGGCACTTCCTTCAGTTGTCTGCCGATTGTATTGTGCTACTGGCTTGGTAGTAGAAGTAAAAGTGAGAAAGTAAAAAATGCACGCCAACTAGCAGCTCTACATCGCCATCACCAGCGTCCCAGTGATGGCGTCCTAAACGACAGCAAAGTAGACACTCTCTACCATAACTTGTACCAGCTTGAGTCGGCGAACACAGGCGATAGCTGCTCTTGTGCACTCCAAGCCACACCTCGTTGGTTGCGGCACTTGTACTGCAACATCGTTGCTGCCTGGGCCACAGCAATGTGGATAACTGTAACCACATGCTGTTGCCCACCTTCATTGCCGCACTCGATTGCATCTCGTGGTCATGGTTGGGCTTTCATGCCGCCACCCACTACAATCCCCTTCCAAGCTCAATCTGACCACTCGGCACAATTAACCTTGACTACATGTATTGAATTAACGATGACTCACCATTCGGTGATGTCCCGTCTCATGCATAAGTCGGTACCACTCGGTAATCCGATGACTACAACTTCAACGTGTTGCAGTTGAAGCAAACTTGACCATGTAACCTCAGTTCTACCGGTAATTACCGGTATTCCAAGATCGAATCAGTGTCGCTTCGCTGGCGCATCAAGCGCTTTAAGGTGGCGCTCGAACTTCGAGTCGTTGACTGTAGCACTATAGGCTCGTACCCACACACTCACGTCTTTGTACAGCCCTGTCAGAGGCTCCCACGAGTCCTCTATTGCCTCCAACCCATGCCATCCGACAAGGATCTCATAGGACCGGTTCTGATCATTCCACCGATGCTGCAGCATCTCACGCACACGGAGGATGATGCCTTGAGCGGCCACGTGTTCTAGGAGTTCCTCGGTCACATCGAGGTCTTTGTCGGCGAAGAACTTGAGCCGCGAGGCATGAACATCAAGATCTTCGCCACTGACTAGGTGCCTAACCCTGAACACGTTGTATTGTTGGGCTGCAGTGACTGCGTAGGGGCCCACCCATGTGACGAGCAACTTTTTCTGCCCCTTCTCGTCCACTCGAGACCGCAGAACATAGTCACCAACAGTGAAATTCACCATGATCTCACCACGTTGCCTTTTTTGTTGAGCAGCGTTTGCTTGAGTCGGGCATCTTCAACAGCCTTGTGTATGTCTCTAACACTCTCACGCAGAGTAGCCGAGCTGGACTCGTTCTCGGCCGACGTCCGAGTTGGCTGTACACTATCCGCAATCTCAGGTCCCAAGTACGGCCTGCAGTGGCGAGGGGGGCTCCAATCCGGTGAACAACTCAGAAGGAGTCTTCCCTGCCAATGATGGTACAGCCATGTGGTTAAGACTGGCCTGTACCACCGGTATCAGCCTTGGCCAATCTCTGTGGTTCAACTTGTAATCCAGTATTAGGACCCGTAAGACCTGCAGGATATCTCGGTAGACTCTCTCAACAGAGCCATTGATCCATGGGCTGTATGCAGGCGAGAAGATTTGCTTGCACTTCAATCTGACACACAGGTCTCCAATCACTTCATTCTTGAAGTGCGACCCTTGGTCGCTAATCCAAACTCGAGGTATTCCAAATCGACTGTGCCAAAGCATAATTGACTCCGCTGCAACCGAACTTGTAGGGGTTTCACACTGTACTAGCTCACAGTAATGACTAGCATCATCCTTCAGCACCAGTAGATACTTCATGTTCCCATATGACCCGCCTAGGTATAAGAAGTCCCAATGCAGGGCTTGGTTCCGTTCACTGCACCGGTAGGTTTCACCCTAGGGCCTTGGCACCACCTTTCCTCCCTTCACGTGATGGCACAGGAGGCAGCTCGCCAAAAACCTGCCCACGCATTGCCGGAGGTGGGGCACGTGGAAGAGCCTGCCGATATGAGCCAACATCGCGTCCCTACCCCGATGGCCCTGGGGACCGCAATGTGCAATTATACACAAACGGCGTAGCACGTCAGTGGGCGTAGCTGGAATCCATAACTTGTTGCCCTTCCGCCGGATCCCGTCGCTGCCTTCCTCGAGGCTCGACCGCTCGGCCTTGGTCCCGTACTGGCGCTGGGCACTTGCGATGACGTCCATGGTGGGCGATTCAAAGCCCTCAGCATCGAGTGGCCTCAGCACTAAGCGCTCTTGCTGTTGTTGGCCACGAGTTTTTACTCGCTTCAGGCTGGGCGTCGACGGCGGCCTAGCCCAACGTGATACCATATCTGCCCATACATTATCTTCTCCAGCAATGTGATGGATTTCGTACCGGAATTCTCCAAGTCGCATCGCCCACCTCAATAGTTTGCCCCGTATGCGCTTTTTCACCGCAACGTCAGGAGCGAAGACGTGGATTAAATTCCGATGGTCGCAGAATAAATGGAAGCCTTCAGGTCGGAGAAGGAGGTATGGCAGTTTGTCGCAGGCTGCCACGATTGCAAATACCTCCTTCTCGATTACACTCCAGTTTACTTGTGAGCCCGAAAACGTTCCACTCAGACAGTGTAAGAGTCTGTGGTTCTGTTCGCCAATTGATTTATCAGCATACCATTTATCAACATCAGTCACTATGGCACTCCAAGCTATCTCAGATGCATCAGTGAACACGAAACGCACTCCATCAGCGCTGGGATGAGCGAGCATAGCGGCCGACGCCAGGCACTACTTCATATTTTCGAAAGTATCTCGCTCCGCATCAAGGATGACCGGCTTGGCAACATAGCTTCGTCGAACGCCAAATGCGTCCGGGATCTCCGAATCGTCGCGTCCGATGTGAGGTGAGGTCGCAATAAGCGGGGATACCGTTGGTGAACGTGTCGGTGTTTGGGGAGCTGAGGTTGTGAAGCCTTCGGTCATATCTAGCGAACGACGTGTTGGTTGCTGCGCCTGCCGTGACCGAGAGGTGGGCTGACGTGTTATAGACCCTGGGGAAGATGGGGTTGCTGATGGGGTTTGCCCAGGTCTTACAGCAGGTTCTACACCTGGCAAACAAACAAACAAAATAAAATATTAGACACGAATACCTTCTGGCATTCGATCAGCTTTACCTTCAGCGTCCGCGCCTTCACTCGCAGTAGAACCAGCGATGGCATCCTCCGCAGCGATTTTTCGGGCGACAGCAGCTTGCATATAGAGAACGATGTTCGAGCGGCGCCGGGTTGATTCTGTGTTATATACAGCATATAATTCATAATAACGAGCAACATTGGATACAACATATGATGCAGCTTAACGTACAGCATTCCACGTACCATCATGTGCAGGATCTGCTCGTCGTTGTCGGGCAGCCGCAATTTCGCGCAAATAGTTTTAGCGAACTGCATGAACTGCAGCAATTGCTTGCGCATCACCAGGTACTAGCTGCCCTTCATCGTGACGAATGGGCGAGTTCGCTACACCCGCAGGCGCACGAGCACGGCTTCTCAATACTGTAATCATAATGGGTATGGGTTAGTAGCCGATAAACCACGACGTAGTTGACAAAGCCTACCATTCGCGTAATACTCCAATACGGCCTCCTCGCCCAGAAAGAGATCGACGCCAACCGTCCCATTCGGATGCCCACTTGGCCGCACGTACTTGTAGCGGTCGTCCAAGCTCCGTCCTGGCGGCGGCTTGCGC